>JAWQFJ010028307.1:48277-133277 GCA_034096865.1 Theodoxus fluviatilis | reverse complement strand
AATGCTACATTGCCATAAGCACTTTCGGCAACAACGAATGAACGAACGAATAAATGAATGGCGGGTTTACGGCCCATCAGCTTTTGTAGGTTGATTAGAGTTAAGAGCAAGTCGTTACGAATCGCGTAGAGAACGGCGGTGGGTCCATTCTTACCACCAAACAAAAGTGTCCCCCCCCCCCCTCCCCCCCCGACCCAAAAGCTGTTGAGCATTGTTACCAGCCTCCTGTCATTCAGCGCTGCTGACTAGTCAATAGTTAGGTCTACATTCTCTGTGTTCAGAGGGGCCTCCTGTCTGACTGAAACACTGACCGCCAGTTTGTCGCACTTCTGTAGATCGATGCTCGGCCGGTAGTGGACTACAGAACCCATCTCGATGTGCGTGGAGTCATCCAGATAGCACTTCTAGCCACAACTAATGCAAGTTGCCATCCGTGCAGAAAACCATAAATCATAATGGGTAGTGTGGTATGAACTGATGCAGTCCATTTGAAACATTACCTCATTACAGCTGCATTCCTCAGAGTGTATGTAGCTCTTCTCGCACTACAAACAGTACAAGGCTGCTGATTGGATAGGATTGGATGGAGTTTTACGACCTATCAGCCTTTGTAAGCTATGCAACGCCATTGAGCACGACAAAGGATGGATGAATGGATGGTGTTTTACGGCCTATCAGCCTTTTTAGGCTATGTAAGGCCATTTAGCACGACAATCACAAGAGCAATTTAGAGTAAGCACAAATCAAGTCGCGATGTCCCTAGTTATTCGCCTTTTACGAATCGTGAAGGGAGACGCGGTGGGTCTATTCTGACCCCCAACCCTCAGGGAGCACAAGTCTGCTGAAAATCTGCAAAAGTTCCCGTTTTGAGGCTCCGATATGATTTTCAACCTCCTACTCCACGTTTCTCCTGTGTCCTAAAATCGCGCTCCCTTTGGCTGCTAAATCATGGGCTGGCACCAAGGTAAAGAGACGCGCACTGATACGTCACGATGTTGTAGTGTGGACGCCACCATTGTGACCAGTCTTGCCACACATGGCCGGTCTGATGGGGCCTGCCTGTCATTTCGAGATACAGCAAGATTTTCACCCATCAGGGGCACCCGAGAAATTAGGAGATTATGGTCCATTCAGAAAGCTGGCCCATTACTGCGTGTACTTAAATCCAGCAATAAATGTTGTGTTTGACTTCTACGCGAAGACATGGGGCGAGTTCAACCCTCTCTCTCTCAAGGCTTACATAGAGCTAAGCCTTTGGAGAGAGGGAGGGGGAGGGGGGGGGGGGGGGTTGAACGTGCCCTTGATAATCAGGGGGGGGGGGGGGGGGGGGGCGGAGCGGAGCTCTTCTGATTGAGTTGCACTTCACCTCGACATCTTGATTGTGCGATCTTTGCAAACGAATCCGTATACATGTAGTATGTGGTGTAACTTAAAACGGAAGACTCGCATCGACAGACACAGTGCATTTTTATTCGCCATTGCTCTGTGGCCGAGTGGTTATAGCGAGCTTGACCTGTAGTCGCTTGCGGCTAGTGGGTGCGACGTTCGTAACTGTGCTGTTCCAGAGTTACATGCTTGAGCGAGATGCGTAACTCACACTGCTTCTCCCCACCCAGGAGTGAAATCGGGTACCTGAGGGCAGTGCTTGCAAAATATTGTGCAATTTACCCTTGTATGCGGCCATGAGCCAGAATCGGGCCGGATGGATTGATGGATGGATAGAGTTTTACGGCCTATCAGCCTTTGCAGGCTATGTAAGGCCATGAAGCACGAAGATCACACTAACAGTTTAGAGTAAACGTAATCCAGTCACGGTGTCTCTAGTTATTCGCCTCTTACAAATCGCGTAGGGAGACACGGTGGGTCACTTCTTACCAAGAACCCACAGGGGAAAAATCAGGTCAGAATATTCCCCAGGGAGAGGAGGTGGTGCTGGTTAATTGATTGTGTGTGTCTTGTCTGTCTGTCACTGTTTGTTGTCGCGTGCCAGTGAAGGATTGATCAAGCGGCCCAGTGATCAGGGGGTAAAGTGCAAAGCGGTCTGAGACCCTGACATGGGTGATGAGTCGCTGTATGAAACCAGACCTTTACATTTACCTCTAGAGGCCAGAAGCCAATGAATTTGTTTGTTCTCTGTCAACTTTGTTGGCAAGGATTTATCAACATATAAAAAAGGTCAGTTTCTCAGTGCCCGTTTTTAGTGCACACGTATTCAAACAGGCACAAATCAAACCACTGCACATTGATAATTCTACTACCGTTTTAAAGGTAAGTACTTGCATTTTGTGGTGATACAATAATCTGAAAATCTCTAAAGGAATCGGCCCGACTCAGTTTAACTTATTCAAGATGGGCCATTTTGTCCCCAGCTATAGCGCATCAGACGACCTATTTCTAGGTTTCTCCAAAAATTGGCCAACACCCACCCCCCAAAACCCCAACCTACTCTTAGCAGAACTTCAAAATTTTCAGAGTTAAATATAAACGACAGTTGACAGTTCAGTAATTGTGTGCTGCTGATCCCAGATTGGGGATGTTTGTCTGGAACGAGTTTAAGAGGATCGGCCACATTTGTGTGGAGAAACTGATTCAAGGGAAGAGTTTTGTTCCAAATCCCTGACATCTGGACTTGCAAGGTCAGGCTGGAATTCAGGAGCATGTCACCACTTCCTCTGCAGATATGTCTTTGTAGGAGCAATTATGCATGGCTTGTCTCCAGTCAAACATGATTTCCAACATGTTTCTGCTAGTGCCTTAAATCACATCTTTATATTGGACAATGAAATAACTTGGAGATGCCTATAGACTCGATCTTCTCCATTCGTATCCTTTAAATTCATTCCACATAGAACGATGAAAAAAAACCAAACCAACAAACTGTTCTGGGTGGTTAATATTTTTCAATTTTGCTTTGAAAATTGTTCGGCATGTAGATGAAAGGCAGATGCATAATGATGAAAAATTATTTCAACACAAGGTTTTTGTCAGCAACCTGTGTGCTCAACAAGAAAACGGGTAAAAACGGGAGAATGGAAGGGAGTTGATGGTGTGAGGGTGGTGCATTACGAGCATGAACACAAACACTGCAGCATCCTGCTTGTGTCTTGTCCTTGCCTCTGTAAACCTGCAAACATCTGTGGTTCAGTGCCGTTATAGTCAGCTGCATCATGTTGACTCGTTGCCAAGTGCAATCTCAGGGAGAGTCAGCTGTGCAATTCTTGTCAATTTAGCTTCGATGGAAGGGCTTCCTGGAAGTGTGTGCGCCTGTCAGCGAGTGAACAGCAATGAGAACACGGATTTAAGGAGCAGTAGCGACAACTGCGACAAAACATGGATCTTCCTATATTTTTTAAGACTATAAGTCAACTCTTTGAGGTTTCTGGGATTTTAAAGACTGAATGTTAATGATACATGAAACTATACATGTAAGTGACTTCATTGTTTTACGGCAGAAAGAGTGAGAGGGTGGGAAGTACAAGTCTTTCTCTCTCTCTCTGACACATGCACACACATAATAAAATACACTCTCTTGCACATGCATATGCACTCACATGCATGCACACACATGCATGCACATACATACACACATTTGATGTATTCTAATTTTACAAATTCTTGAGTTTTCCTTCTAAACCTAGCAGTTCTATCACAAAACACATGTCTACAGCGAAGCCTCATTGATGGCCCAAGATGATCCGGGGTGGTGCAGACATGGGACAAGGGAATTGTGAAAAATACTGAAACTGAAGGCGCTTTGCGCCGAACCGACACCGCAAAGCGCCAAGCAAGCTAGGGGGGTCCGGGGGCATGCCCCCCCGGAAAATGTTTTTAATAGGGGAAGCCAAATGGTGCAATCTGAGCAGGAAAATTAACTTTCTAGGCTGTTCACTGAAACAGCTACAGTACAAAAAAAGTAAATTTTTTAAAGTACTCACCCAAAATCACATGTCTGTTTTAGATTGATCTCTGCCATCAATAGTTGTGTGTTGGGTGTGCAAATACCAAAAAATTGTACATAGAAAAGTCTGTTCATTTTGTGACTGTTTATTCTTCATTTCATTGATACTCTGGGAAGTTTGCTGAAGAAATCCCTCAGGTCACCACTGGAAACCTGCCTTTTCTTTGCTGGGGCCTGCACCACATTAGCTTCACTCACGGGCACAGATGACGATCTTTTGTTGATGGGGGTCTGCACCACCTTCATGGCGGAAGAAGAGGCCACCTTGGGAATACAAAACCCCGGAGACACACCATTAGCAGTGACTGAAGGTACAGTTTCCCGTCTTGAAGCACTGACCACAGCTGATGTGGAGGGTGTGGGAGTCTGCAGCTTATTTTTAGAAGAAGAGGCTACCTTGCGGCTCCATGATTTCCGAGCAAAAGCAACGTGGGATGGTCTACGACTTCGGCCATCAACTGGAATTTGTAGCATGATGAGGTACAACACGGGTTGATCTCCAGGGAGTTCCAGTGGCTGCCGAATCTTTGGGTCCACAGACGGCGTTGTTCGATGCAAATCCAATTTCAGTGCGTGTTTGTTGGTGGTGAGATGCTTTACCAACGCAGACTTTCCATTTGTCCCGTAATTGATGATTCCTTTCTCGCACCACTTGCAAATGGCTTCTCCAGGCACGTCGATTTTTGCGATGGAATCGCCGATCAACTGGGATCTCTTCTTGCCCTTGTATTTCACTACAACTCTCTCTGACAGCCATTGCGCTTTCCATTTGTTTTTCACACTGTCAATCTTGTCCATGTTCGCGGACTCAACACTTTCATTTTCCGTCAACACTCGATAGGCGTAAATCGCCATTTTGACTGCTTCGACTTCACAAGGGCCTGTTCAAGAGGCCTACCGGTACGTACGAGCGATGCCGAGCATTCATGCACAGCTACAGCTTAACGTATTTCATCAGCTTCCACAAGGAACGAGCAGTCTGCAGCTGCTGGTTTACTCATTTGGTTATGAAGCGCAATCCGCGGCGATGAGAAGGCATCGCGGAAGCCATCTTGGCTACCGTTGGGTCATAACGAGTCATTCAAGAGGGCACACCGGTTGCTTGGCTACCGGTAGGTCGTCTTGAATGCACGGCGGCTCTCCGGCGCGCTACGTACCGGTAGCCGTACCAAGTCGTTCAAGAGGCTACCGGTATGTACCAGTACGTACCGGTAGGCCTCTTGAACAGGCCCCTGTTGCGCCTGTATAGCCAAAATGGCTGCCTTCGGGGAAAGGAAGAAAGTCGTCATCACAAATATGCGCTGTGGCACGCATTTCGACCTGTGATTATTACCCAGCCTATGCGAGACGTTACAAGAAGTTAGGCTGATATTGTACTTTTCTTTTTTAAAAGAATAACTGCTCTGAAATAATTACTGGGCAAGATGTTAGCAAACATTTCCAAGGCAGATAGCGAAACAATTTTAAGGGAAGCAACTCTTGTATCTTACATTAGCCCTTTGTTTGTTGTGTAATCTCCCTTGAAGTGAGCATCGAAATATTCTTGCTTACACCAAGTTAGCACTGTCGTTTTGACATAAATTTCTATTCGAGCGATGCCGAGCATTCATGCACAGCTACAGCTTAACGTATTTCATCAGCTTCCACAAGGAACGAGCAGTCTGCAGCTGCTGGTTTACTCATTTGGTTGAGAAGCGCAATTCGCGGCGATGAGAAGGCATCGCGGAAGCCATCTTGGCTACCATTGGGTCATAGCGAGTCGTTCAAGAGGGCACACCGGTTGCTCGGCTACCGGTAGGTCGTCTTGAACGCACGGCTGCACAAGCGCTCGGAGAATCCGAAAACGAGTATTTTCAGCTTCGGCAAAGATCGGCAATGACCAATCAAAACGAGCGCAAAGTTTGGATAAATGACGTCGCAGTACTTCGTGAAACATGACGGAACGACCCGACAACCGAACTTGCGAAGGCGCCAAAGTTCACCCTACCCCCCCCCCCCCCCCCCCCAATTATCTCTTCGGATTTGCGGTGATCTCAGAAATGACCCATTGACTTAAAAAAAATACGGAAATCAGTATAAATACGGATCAGTCCCATGTCTGGTGGTGACAACTCCATTGAATTCACTTTTGACAATCTCAGTACATGCATGATATACTGATCTGATCTGATGTTCGTCCATCGGGATCGATATACTAATACTATATACTAAGACACCTCTGTTTACAGACATATTTTGCTCAAATGGATGTTTTTAAGGCACGTGGAGTAGTTAAGTTTAATCAAGAAGAAAACCACATGCATACATAATCACTTCAAAATATAAATGATACAATGGGCATAACATACAGCCAGAGCCACTCGATTATGATTCATACATGACTGTGGTATTGATTACATACACTGATAAGTTCACACAGAAGTAACAGAAATGTCCCTTCCTGGCATGATACATCAGTGTATTCCAAGTGAAAGGTTGCAAAGTCATTGCTGCCAACATTCCAGCATATACTCCACCACTGGCACAAAGTCTGATTAGACAGAGGCCATTTCAATAGAAAAAAATCCACCTGTAACATAAAATAACAATGTTGCATACAAAACATACTCAAGTTAAAAGATCTCTCAGTATCTTTCTGAGTTCATCATTGACAACGCCTCAAGCCAGCCCTTGTAAGTTGTTCTGGCTGCTGCATTCCTGCACCTCTAAGCCCCACCTCAAAGCTGCTCCTGTCTAAACATGCTCCATTTCAACCCAAGGGAATTAAAACTAAACAGAAACCTGTTCTGAAACTAACTTCAGGACAAATGCCAACGGAAACAGTTTCACCTTTAATCTGAACCCATATCCCAGCCAAGACACTGCAATCAACTCTCTGAAGTTGTACGGATAGATGTTTTATGATGGGCTTGATTGATGTTGACATGGCATCACTATATAAAACAGCGTGGGAAATCAGATATGACATTGCACAAACCAAAAAAAGAAGAAGTTGTTTCTAGTCACCGGAGTGACCCCAAAATCTTTATGCCAAACCTACACTTTCTTTTTCCCTGTTGAAAAACACACACACACACAAACAGTGCACACAAACATTTTAAAATCATTCACCGGAATCAATAAAAATTTCAGTTAAATTCATTGTGTACAATATATTGTTTCAAACTTTTTTTTTCTCAAAGCATCAATTTAACATGTCTACGAAATGGCAAATCTTTCTTTGAACCATCAAAAGAAAAAGTAAAAACCCCCAAAAAACAACAAGAAGAAAAAGAAAAAAAGTTTCTTCCTGCCTACCTACCCCCCCCCCCCCCCCCCCCCAATGTTATGCAAAACAAAGATTTTTTCCCCCTCATGAAAATACAGATTATGTGCAAAAGTTCAAGAAGACCAAATGATTGAATAAAATTGAACAAAATAATGTTCCTGTGAAACACTGATAAAAATCAAGCATGGTTTAGCATATTCAGAGCAAGCACACCCACTCATCCACACATATGATTTCACATCACCAACAAAAGCATGCAAACTGCCAATATCATGATCACAATCTCCAGAACAAACATGTGCGAAACTCACCTCAGTCTTGTAAATCTTATTTTCATCTTCCACTTTATATCATTTACAAGACTCATTTCTCAGTACAGTGATGGGGGCGGAAAAAGTATGAGTGGAACATATGTTTACAGTGCTTGTTTAGCCTTATACATGCAAATTAGGGCTTTCATATCAACATACTGTTCAAATGCTTGAATATAGGTCGAGACCAGATGACATTTATAATCCATTCACATACATGTAGATGCACCAACATAAAATGCATGAAAAATATCCAGTAAGACGATAGGAAGAAAGGTTTATTGTCCTTCTTCTCCCCATGCATGCATTTTATTATCTGCAGACTCTTGCAATTCTACAGCTCCACATTGACTCAAACAAATACATACACTAAGTGATACAGAAAAAAACGTTAGATATCTAACACATCCTAGAAATCTGACGACTGAAATAGACATCATTCACCACAAGTATTTATATAGAAGGCAAAAAATGTATAATTAATGGTATAAGTACATGAATTTGGGACAAATGCAACATTGCACCTGCTCTCCACATAAACAGCACATTAAAGAATAAAACAGGGAAGAAAAAGGTCCCAATAAATGGCAACTGAACAAAATGATCTTGTCACTGCAAATTGGACCATCATCCATCTCTTGAACCAGCAACACTGCAAATTGGACCATCATCCATCCCTTGAACCAGCATCACTGCAAATTGGACCATCATCCATCCCTTGAACCAGCATCACTGCAAATTGGACCATCATCCATCCCTTGAACCAGCATCACTGCAAATTGGACCATCATCCATCCCTTGAACCAGCATCACTGCAAATTGGACCATCATCCATCCCTTGAACCAGCATCACTGCAAATTGGACCATCATCCATCCCTTGAACCAGCATCACTGCAAATTGGACCATCATCCATCCCTTGAACCAGCATCACTGCAAATTGGACCATCATCCATCCCTTGAACCAGCATCACTGCAAATTGGACCATCATCCATCCCTTGAACCAGCAATCAGCATCACACAGTCCCATCAAAGTGCACATGGACCCAGTTTTCAGCTGCAAGCAACAACGAGTAGGGACTACCCAAGTCATTATGAAATGAGTACACACGTTTGCATGCTTTGGCTCAGTAAAAATTCATGAACCTCGTGCTAGATTTTGTCAGTCATGCCAACAACTGCAGGATAGAAAGTGCTGCTGCTATGGAATGGCCACTGTCTTCACCTAGCACTGTAATTGATGGATGGATGGATGGTGTTTAAGGCTTACAAGCCTTTGTAGGCTATGTAAGGCCATTAAGCATGAACCTCACTTAACAGTTTAGAGTAAACGTACAATCAAGTCACCGTGTCCCTAGTTATTTGCCTTTTACGAATCGAGTAGGGAGACCCGGTGGGTCAATTCTTACCCCGAACCCACAGGGGGGCACTAACTGAAACTGAAACTAATACTGGCACAGAGGTTATCTTTTGTAAATGGCATCTCTGTGGCAAGATTTCCTACTTAGCACCAGTCAACCATCCACACACACATTCATCCATCCACTATCCACCCACCCCATCCATAGATACATCCATCCTGCCACCATCCATTCATCCACACAGTATCCATCTAAACCAATATCCAAACAAAGTATCAATTGTGATGAACAACAACAGAACCCAACTTTTTTTGGGGGGAAAACAGGACAAAATGAAACAGGTTCACTTTATCATTTTCAATAATTTGCATTTCTCGCTAGAAGTATAGTTTGTTTCCTTACTACATGGATCCTGAGCAGTTATTCCTACTGGGAATAGAACAGAGGCACACTTCCTTTTCACTGAAGACTATGGTCCAATCTGTGGCGCCAAATAACCAGGGCTCTCCAGACAAACAATGTTCAAGCTACGTAGTCCAAAGGTGATCACGACAACAGGTTCTCATATTGGGAGGGAAAAAAATAAGTTAGTGGCTCTACCCAAAGTGTTTAAGAGAACAATTACTTGCTTTTAAATATATATTTTGTCTCATCTTTGGAGGAAAGGAGTATGACCAAAATGTGGCATCTGTGGGTCGAGATCGTCACACTTATCTCTAATTTCCTGGGTCAAACAGTTTCCCTGAAAATGCAACTAGTTTTCCCATCTGGCAGGCATAGCTAACAGCCACATCAATCAGCCAATTGATCAAAATAATCAAACCAGCCAAATGGTCAAAATAACCAAACCAGCCAACTGGTTAGTGACCAAACAGCTACTTGGTCAATGTGACCAAACAGCCAATTGGTCAAAATAACCCAAAACAGCTAACTGGTCAAAGCAACCAAAACAGTCACCTGGTCAGAGACAAAACATTCACCTGTGCATGCCATCTGACTGGCATTGGCATCTGTGCATTCCAGAGCTAAATGCTAAATGACAAAACTTTTGCCAAGACTCTGGTCTCAGACAGGCTGTGGACATACGGTGGTGTTCTCTTCAGAATTCAGTCAAGTGCTTCCAACATCCCAGAAATCCCAAGGGCAATAGTGTTCAATCACGGCTCAGTCACCAGTGCAATTTTTTCAGTCACAGCTTGCGATCTGAATGCCATGTACCTGTTTTAGTTACGAAAAGGGGGGATTATGCTTTGTACTTGAAAGCCTTGCTTTTTATTATAGTACAGAAATAAATCTGCCATAAGACACATCAGTTTGTCGGGAATTTCTGTTTTGTGCAAGCACACTCTGAAGAGCTGCCATAATTTCATGTATTTTCTTTGTGCTAGTACAATTCAGTTATTAAAAAACCATTCCATATTCCACATTTCTTATCTTTCATGGCATGGTCACTTGGGTGCATAAAACTTGACAACAGATGTTTCATTTCATAAGCCCCTGTGAAGTCCCAAAAACCTTATAGTAAGAACTACTGGAGAGAGAGTCCCAGATTTTTCTGTCCTGGCTTTCCTTCATCAAACCATTGCTTGGCTTCCTCTTCATCATGTAGGCTGGTCACACTCTCTCTTGTATATTACTATACGGCCACCAAAAATCATAAGTTGTGGTTACAGTGACCTGACCAACCCTTTTTTCTGTTAATCCTAAACTTTTTCCCAATCAAATACAAGAAAAATAGAAAGAAAGAAAGAAAGAAATTGACGGTAAACAAACAATTGCAAGCTGTCCCATCTTCCCTGCCCTTTGAGAACTCAGGGCATCCACTGTTTGAGTTTTAAAAAATTACAAAATTGTTCAGCAGATGAGAAAATTTTAATTTATTCTTTACAAGACTTCTTCTTAAAATAATATTTATTTAAAAAAAGAAGAAAAAAAGAGAAAATTCTAAATGTTTGGGCCAACATACCACCCCTGTTTTATTGATCCAAGTAACCTTAACCACAACCATTTTTGTGGTTGTTGGCTTCAATAGAGTACTTATTACATACTCTGAGGCTCTGTTCTTTTCACACAGCTACAAGTTACAAAGGTCGGCAAGCTATACAGACAAACACTCTTCAAGAAGGCAGCAGAGATACAACTTTCATGACAGTGAAAAGATCCCAGTCATTCATCTCCATCACCAAAAGCCACTTGTCCTTTTACACAGAGAAAGCAAAGTAGACCTCTGTAGCAGGGGAGCTAGGCAAGGCAGGTGCATCAAACTGGGGCACCTCCAAGCAAGGCTAGTCAATTGAAGTTGTCCGCAAGATGACATGAGTTAACTTAATGTCTTACTTGTTCCATTACCCTGCAAATTAGCAATAGTGAAGTAAAAATGATAAAAATTTCAGCACACATTCTCTCAGGTAAAGTGATGACAAAGCAAAAGTTCTTACATTAATCAGCTAAATAATTTCTGGGTTTAGAAAAGAAAAAAATCTAATACTCATGGACATGTGGTGCATAGAATCATTAAGTCTGCCCATACATTTATTGACATGCACATTGTATTTTTTTTCTTCTACAGACAAATAAATCACCCATGAGGATGTAGGTACATCTACACGTTTCAGTGAGTCACTGATGGCAGACACAGCTATGAGACAAGACAGGAAAAGAAAAAAAGGCCAAACACATACAGGTTGCAGAAACAAAACTCGCAATGTGAAAATTAATGACTCATAAGCAGCCAAGGATCTCATGTCTGAATGGGAAACCCATCACTGCTTCCTTCAGCAAGGACTTGGAAAGCAGTAGGCAAGACCTACTAAGCTGGGACACCTCGGGATTTTACAGTCACAAAATCCTGAATTTGAGACAGTCCCTTTGGTCCATGCCATGCAGCACGATGCTGCCCACTCAAGTCTGGACTACATATTTTTTACACACAGTTCCTCCAGCACTCTGAGGCTGAGGGGCGGGGTAGGCTGACCATCATCTGCAGTGATCACCAGAGGAGGAACGCCCTGTCCTGTATCACTTGATCAACTTATTGCAATCAGGAAGCATTCCTGCATGGCCTTCACATGGAGTGTGAGCCAGTGTGCCTCATGTTCCTCACAGGATTCACTCCGTAGACCTTCACCTTGGTGGTGGGAAGACGATCTGCCATCTTCTTCTGGAAATCCAACCCTGGCACATACTGGCACGCGGTTTCCCTCTCACCATTCTCCATCTCTTTGGGTCTGTTCCTCGCGAAGGGGAGAGAGACTGATTCCAGAGCTGGAGCCACTTCACCTGGGCCAAGGGCGCAGCACACTCCCCAGTCCAGCAACTCCAGATCCCGCAGCTGGCTCACCATCCTCACGGTGCAGGCGTTGACTGCTGCTGCCTGCAACACAAAACCACAGCCAAGTTGTCTACAATGGGGCAGTTGTCTGGGCCAGGATGAAGCGCATTACAGCAGCATGAGATAATATATCTATGCAGTACAACTGTCTGAAACACAGCAATGCTGCCTGACACACAGCAATGCTGCCTGACACACAGCAATGCTGCCTGACACACAGCAATGCTGCCTGACACACAGCAATGCTGCCTGACACACAGCAATGCTGCCTGACACACAGCAATGCTGCCTGACACACAGCAATGCTGCCTGATACCCAAAACCACAGCCAAGTTGTCTACAATGGGGCAGTTGTCTGGGCCAGGATGAAGTGCAGTACAGCAGCATGAGATACATATATCTATGCAGTACAACTGCCTGATACACAGCAATGCTACCACACACATAGCACAGCTGCATGAAACAGGGCAACTGTCAATTAAACAATGGAGATGCTGAAAAATGATTATTGACGAGGGTGGAAAAAAAAGGGCAAGCAGTGAGCAGATAAACTGCAATGAAGTGAGCAAATGAATTAAATGACCAAGCAACCTAATATACTCAATCAGTAAATTAATCATGAATATACATGTAGACAAGTCAGTTCACAAGAATGTTATTAAAATCAGCATTTCTTAAGCAACTTTAGCTAATCTTCTATGTTCTAATATATCCATATCAAAATGACAAACAACGTGCTGGAAAATAAATTAATAGATGACGATTCCTTGGTCTGTTTGAATGTTTTGACTAATCACAAGCTATGTATTTTCTGACAACTGACTACTTTATTTGATTTGACCTTGGACCTTTTTGAAAAACAAATTTGCACAACAAAAACAGACACAACAAAACGAGAGAGAGAGAGAGAGAGAGAGAGAGAGAGAGAGAGAGAGAGAGAGAGAGAGAGAGAGAGAGAGAGAGAGAGAGAAGCTAAATAGACAGCTTGATGGAGGAGATCCGATTCCTGGACCAAACAATTCATGACCAACAGTGACTGAGCATTAGTAAACCAGGCTTCAGCGTCACAAATGACAAAACTATCTTTTCCAACCAGAAATTTTCCTGTTTTTATTTACATACAAACTCCTGATAAAACACCATGTTTGCAGCACACAGGCTTTGATTTCTACTTTTGTGTACAGCTAAAGAAAGACTTAAGTGATGACTTAGCATCCTGATGACCCTACTCGGTGTTTGCTCTAAAATTAGTCCAGTGACTTGGGCCTGGTTTGACGTGTATGCTACAGTCACAACGTCCATGTAAACTTTTCAACCTAAACCACCCATTTATCCTAACCTCACTGATCCATACTCATGATTTGCATTCATGGAAATAGGATAATGGTGGAGATAGCAGATGTGTTCTCAAGAGACAGTATGTACCCACAACAAAAGAAAATCTGATTAGAGTGGTGGAGATAGCAGAAACATGCAGAGTCTGCTTGTACTTACAGTAGATGGAACTGTGGTATCAGGCCACACACACAGAGACCTCAACTTCTGCAGTGTCTTGTTGCAGTTCCCCATAGAGGTTTGGAATGCAAACATGATCAGCTCCAGATTGACCAGGCTGTAAGTAAGATAACAATGTCTCACATGACATGATTGATGATTCTCCAAAACTGCAATCAATAACACACACACACACACACACAAACACACACACACACACACAACATACAAATATCATGCATTGTTGAGTCATACACATGGCTAAGTAAGAAGCTCACATTTACTTCTGGTTGAGCTATACAGCCAAATTAGAAAATATGATAACCCAGGGATCAAGGGAAAAACTTTTTTTCAAGGCAAGGACAGAAAATAGGGTCAAAGGTAGGAGGAAATCTATCAGCCGTTACCATATTGGACTCCCTCAATCATCTCAGCTCTGAAACCTTATTCATTTCTTTCACAACCATTACTAAGAGGTCTACTACAGAAAAACCTCTATTTTGTGACCCTTGAAAAACCTACCGAGTCAGGTCTTAATTTGGAGGGAGTCGCAAAATGGAGGTAAGGAGATTTGAATAAAATGAACATAATATATTATATAGAGGAATAAAGCCAACATAAAACGCAATGCAATACATGCACAATACATCTTTTTTACTGTTAACTTGGAGTAAGCTAGACCTCCTTTTCTACTTCAAAAAACCATACATGTATGAGCAGAATACAGGAAAGAAAGGAACTTTGAAGAGGCTGATATATTGCATGATATAATGTACATGTATACAACTGCTACTTGCAAATGAGGTAACCGATTAGGTGACTTACTTAGGTGCAATTTTGGCTGCAAAGTTTCCGACTGTTTCAAGGGCACCTTACCTGACGAATGACCCAAGGTCAAGGTCATCCAAGGTCATGCAACACAAAGCTGTTAATTCAAGACATAGGAAGCACAATGGTGCTTATTGGCACTTTCTACCATGAGATATAGTCACTTTTAGTGGTTCACTACCCCATTTTGGTCACATTTCATAATGGTCAAAGTGACCTTGACCTTGATGATATGTGAACAAATGTGTCTCATGATGAAAGTATAACATGTGCCCCACATAATTATTAAGTTTGAAACAGTTATCTTCCATAGTTCAGGGTCAAGGTCACTTCAAAATATGTATACAATCCAACTTTGAAGAGCTCCTGTGACCTTGACCTTGAAGCAAGGTCAACCAAACTGGTATCAAAAGATAGGGCTTGCTTTGACCTATACATGTATACCACTTGTAGCTAAGGTCGCCATTCTCAATAACGTGGGAGAAAATTGGGAAAATGTGAAAAATGACTGTTTTTGAGACCACATTTATGGCTCCTGTGACCTTGACCTTGAAGCAAGGTCAAATCACTATGTATGTTTTTTGAGGCCTTGTCATCATACACCATCATGCCACATTTGGTGTTGATAGACTTAATAGTCTCCGAGAAAAATCCAACGTTTAAGTTTTTTACGCCCGGACGGACGGACGGACGACACGGCTCAGTACATAGACTCACTTTTGCTTCGCATGTGAGTCAAAAACCAGGCTGACAGGAGCAGCATCTGCCTCTTCAGTTACTCGCTTGGCAGCTCGCTGCGCGTTGATAGTATTTTTACCTATGGGTATGAGACTCAAACTGTTGAACCCGCGATGGCTGGAAATTTCAGACAGTTATCTCATGCAGAGCGAATCTTGTGCGACAAGTTTATGACGAAGCTAAACATTTCTCTTTTGGACGAAAGCGTTATTCCTTAATGCACGGAAGTTGTCTGCCCCTTGACCCCAAGTCGTTTGGTCTCAGGAGACATCACTGGACGGCAGACAATCCTTACAGAACATGAAGTAACTCCTACTGCACTAAGTGTGCATAACACCACTCACAAAAGCTGTCGTTTTGGAATGGACAGTAACTGCAGTTGCATGTGTTGCTAAAGAGACTGCAGTTTGGGGAAATCTAGGTCAAAATGTTGCTAAAATGCTGAGGATTGATGGTCGCAAGTCGTGTTTTGGAGGAAGCCGTTTAACTCACTGGAGTCGTATTGCAAGAAATATCGCGATAGGCGTCCTCCTGCCAGAGTCGTATCGCGAGATTGTTTGCAATGCAATTGCAAATTTCTCCCTTTCGCTATAACGGTCTAAGGGAGGTAAATCTTGTTAGCCTATATAGCTGAAGGAATTTGCAAGCAGAATTACCTTTCTTTAGTATTATATTTTCGACTGATGATCAGAAATTGTAACCTTTGTGCATGTGGTGTGTATGTTGACAGAAAGGCGGGAAAGCATACTGCAAAACGTTTGATCTTCCAATTCTATGAACAAATACTTTGATTTGGTTGATTGCTAGCCTCCATCTGCTTGAATTTGTACTAAATGTTTATACACATTTGCATTACTTGGATATTGACATTTAAAGTTTCTCATTTTCTAGGCGCTTGTAAGCTTCTCATAACAGCTAGTGAACTGATTTTTTTCTTCTACTTTTTCATTTCTGTGCATGTACACACTCAATTCATAATTAGCATTTTTAATCCCTTAGATCATTCTTTGAATGTAAAGAGTACAAAACAAGCTTTTATTTGATTTATAATTTGTATTGTTATCTTATGATTTTTTAATCTTTATTATATTTTTGAAAATGCATGAAAAGCTTACGATCCAGGAGAACGATCACAATATTTAGCCACGACTCCAGTGAGTTAAGAGAGGTCACTTTAATAGGAAAATACATCTGTTAAAATTTTTCAAGTCACAATCGATAGGAAGTCGTTTAAGAGAGGGTCGTAAAATAGAGGTTTTACTGTAGCTGCACTGGTAACACTCAACCACATACAAACAAGCAGCATACTAACTTGAATGATGGATGACACAACAACCTGGTATTTCTTCAGTGAGGTTTACAAGAAAACCATGAAAAAGAAAAAGAGACAAACTGGTTGAACTCACTTGGTGAGCTTTTCCAGGGCTTGTCCGAGTCCATCTAGACTTTGGCCTCCCCTCTCCAGCCGCAGACTGGTCAGCGCCGTCAGCAAGCCCAGCTTTCTGTAGGTCTGTAGGGACAGGGGGCAGAAGGCAGTCAGTCTCTTCCACAAGGCTGGATTCATGACTGTCATCACTTTATACGTTCAAGTACAGGGACAAACTTGCCACTGGTACCTCTAATAATAACAATATGACTAACTACTACTACTTTTATCTTAAAACTACATTATTTTGGGGGATGTTCACTCCTAGTTGCTGATGTGCAGCACCCAGTCTACTTTTCCTCCTTGGTAGGAGAGGCGATGTGGATGAATCACTTTGCCCAAGGATGCAACTCTAGGATCATGTGACTTCGAACACTACAACCTCCATTTAGAGCCAGATGCAGGCAGAGGTCTTACCCATTTGACAAGAGCTCCATCTCTTTCAGGATGGTGCTTGCCACATTCATTACAAGATAAAAGAAAAGACAGGCACTGAGCACAATCTAGAACATCAACCCATTTACAATAAAAGCTGCACTGACCATAGAGAACGAGTCTTCATGAACAGCCCTAGCCCATCTAATCAGTGGTCATCCTCATGTGGACTCTCATTGTGAGGTCACCACTTTCATCAACGCGAATCACTCTCAAGAAAATGTCTATCTTTGTGCCTCATCACACCAATCCTTTTTCATGAACACTAGAGCAGACTCTGTAATGAGGAAAGAGCCACAGTGCCTGGACTGAGCAGAAGGCAAATTCTGACATGAGATGATTGGCTATGCAGAGCAGGATAGTAACGGCATGCACACTCCTCACAGCAGAGTGGGGGCCTCACCTCCTTGCTCCAACAAGCACAGCTGCCGATGGACAGGCTGGTCAGCTGAGTCATGTGACCAAGGAAGTTGAAGGTGCTCTCGTCGTCAGCTTGCACACTTGTCAGCGACTGCAAAACAAAGCCCGCCCAATCAGCATGTGACGCCGACAGTTGAACCCATGTTTTCCAGGCATGATTCCCTGGAACATGAAACACGTCCTCATACTGCAGGGTTGTCAGCTGTTGGAATACAACGTGCTTCCCTTTGGACGGTGCCATGGATAGTTGACTTGTCAACTTTTGCATGACAAGATTTACAGTAATGTTAAAACATGTCCCCAGATTGTTGGGTTGTCAGCAACTGCAACAGGAAGTTTTTCCCTTCAACTTGTGCCAATGACAGTTATTGAACAAGCTCTCAGGATATGGTTTGAAGCAAAACAATGTCAATGACAGCAATATACAGCAACCTCATATGCCTGTGTTGTTACTATCTTTAAAAAAAAGAAGTCACTAAATAAGAATTACTGAATAAAGGCCAAGTTGCACCCAACATCAAATCTTCTGAATTAATAGTTGTCTTCAGTACGAAAGGCTTAGGAGGAAAGGAAGTTTAAAAACAAGAAGGGCAAAGCCCATACGACTCACATGCTTGACCTTGACCTTTATATGACCTTGACCTTCAGGTGACCTTCAAGGTCAAGGTCAAACAACTAAACCTACCAATGACATCATACACAAAGAAATGCTTTACACATTTTTCCTACCAAAATACATGTGACCTAAGGTCATGCAACACAAAGCTGTTAATTCAAGATGAAGCACAATGGTGCTTATTGGCACTTTCTACAATGAGATATAGTCACTTTTAGTGGTTCACTACCCCATTTTGGTCACATTTCATAAGGGTCAAAGTGACCATGACCTTGATGATATGTGAACAAATGTGTCTCATGATGAAAGTATAACATGTGCCCCACATAATTATTAAGTTTGAAACAGTTATCTTCCATAGTTCAGGGTCAAGGTCACTTCAAAATATGTATACAATCCAACTTTGAAGAGCTCCTGTGACCTTGACCTTGAAGCAAGGTCAACCAAACTGGTATCAAAAGATAGGGCTTGCTTTGACCTATATACCACTTGTAGCTAAGGTCGCCATTCTCAATAACGTGGGAGAAAATTGGGAAAATGTGAAAAATGACTGTTTTTGAGACCACATTTATGGCTCCTGTGACCTTGACCTTGAAGCAAGGTCAAGTCACTGTGTATGTTTTTTGAGGCCTTGTCATCATACACCATCATGCCACATTTGGTGTTGATAGACTTAATAGTCTCCGAGAAAAATCCAACGTATAAGTTTTTTACGCCCGGACGCCCGGACGGACGGACGACACGGCTCAGTACATAGACTCACTTTTGCTTCGCATGTGAGTCAAAAAGGGGGTGTGGGGAAATGTCCTATTCAAGCCACTTTACCAAACATCAACCACTCACTCTCTTCAGAACCTCCAACATCTCATTGTTGCTAAACTTCCCCAGAAAAACAAGGCAGGGCTGCAGAGAGCTGGGTCCACTCAAGACTGATTGAAGAGACCAGAAGACGTGTGGCAGACAGAGACTGGGCACAGAAGATGTGTGGCAGACAGAGACTGAGCACAGAAGACGTGTGGCAGACAGAGACTGGGCACAGAAGACGTGTGGCAGACAGAGACTGGGCACAGAAGACGTGTGGCAGACAGAGACTGGGCACAGAAGACGTGTGGCAGACAGAGACTGGGCACAGAAGACGTGTGGCAGACAGAGACTGGGCACAGAAGACGTGTGGCAGACAGAGACTGGGCACAGAAGACGTGTGGCAGACAGAGACTGGGCACAGAAGACGTGTGGCAGACAGAGACTGGGCACAGAAGACGTGTGACAGACAGAGACTGGGCACAGAAGACGTGTGGCAGACAGAGACTGGGCACAGAAGACGTTGGCAGACAGAGACTGGGCTCTCACCAAATCCCGAAGCTTGGTCAGCTGGGACAGCCCCGAGGAGTCGCCGTTGAAGCTGAAGGAGGGCGGCCTTAGTCCAGGAACACCTCTCAAGTGCAGGACCCGCAGGTTGCTTAGGCTTGCAAACTTGCCAAAGTCCAACCGAATCGCCTGAGATCTGTGAAGAGCATGGTGTCTACTTTGCATCTGATGAGCTCATACATTTGAATTGACGAATGCATATAAGTTTGTTAAACTCCATTAAATGTATTTGTAAAATGACAAAACAATATTGATTCTGCCTGTGTGTCTTTTGCTTGCCTGTATGTCTAAATGTCTCGAGTCTTTAGGAGTCTGCATGTGTGTATGTGTGAGTGTGCATGTGTGTGTGTGTTTTGAGCGTTAGAGTGTGTGTTGTGTGCGAGTGTATATGTATGCATGTGTGTGTATGAGTGTATGGATGCATGTGTGTATGTTGTATGTATGTGTGTGTGTGTGTTGTTTGTTTATGTGTGTGTGAGTGTATGAGTGCACGTGTGTGTGCATGCGTGTATGCATGCATGTGTGTGTGTGTGTACATGTGTATTTCTCACAGCACATTGGGCTCATAATTTTGTGCCACATGAAAGCCCTTAAAATTAATCTTCCTAACTTGAGAATAAGACACAGTAAAGTAACTGTAGCTTTCTCACAATCGCAGCCCAACACTACACAAAGAGCATCCACTAAGACCTAAGCTCATTAACAAGATAAATCTCCAGGATCATAGACACAACAATGATCATTTCCAGCTTCAAGTAACTGACAAAAGTGGCGTTTTGGACAGTTCACAATGGGCATGATTAGTGTCAACATTGCACTGCTTCCTCTCTTGCAAAAACACAACTGATTTCCTACACTGCTTAACTTCTTAAATTCTAGTGATGTGATGTCAATGACAACCAAGTCCATCATGAAATGTCTATTGATAGATTTTCAGAGAGTTGATTAGAGTCTTGGCTGGGATGTGATGGGTTCAGATAAGGTGAAACTGTTTCTGTTGGCATTTGTCTTGAAGTTAGTTTCAGAACAGGTTTCTGTTTAGTTTTAATTCCCTTGGGTTGAAATGGAGCATGTTTAGACAGGAGCAGCTTTGAGGTGGTGCTTAGAGGTGCAGGAATGCAGCAGCCAGGACAACTTACAAGGGCTGGCTTGAGGCGTTGTCAATGATGAACTCTGCCTGCAGCACTTCCAGGGCAGGCAGCCTCTCACAGACTGAACACAGTGCACTGACAGGAATGGTGCCAAAATTCATCCTCCTCAGGCCTGCTAGAAGGGGCACGTTGGGCATTAGCTGGTGCCAGGTAGCATTGGAGTCCACGGGATGGATCATGTCAACCATGCTCTGCAACAATGCACACATATTCTGATGAATGAGCAAATGAGGAATAAAGTTGTATGGCCTATCAGCCTTGAAAAGTTATGTGGGGCCTTTGACCATATAACACTCACTCATTCAAGATGCAGTATCAGTGTGTGAAGGAGAAAGCAAAGACTTGTCAGTCAATGCCCCTGGCCTGGATTCTCTCTTCTGAGAAGAGACAGAGGACATGATAAAACCTTTCTTGAAACTCCCAACCAGATTTTTAAAATAACTTTCCAGGTGCATCTGTCTGTGTTACCAAGGAGATGGTTGTGACGGCATGCTATCCACTGGACTCACCAGACTCTCCGTCCTCAACTTCTTCATCCAGGTGCAGGCTTTTTCCCAGTCTGTCACTCGGAGGTTCCTCAAGTTGACCTTCTTCCACTGCAGAGCAGAGCAGTGAGACTAGGTGAAAGGGTGGTGTTCACTGTGAAACTGGCAGTGTGGGAAATGCAATGAGAACTCATGATGTCAGTGAATGGACATGGGGTGCAGTGCATAATGAATATTTATTTTCACATCAAATACCAATTAACCAACTTTCTTAAAAGGTAACCTGCAATGCCAAGAGGTTTGGGTCAGGCATTGTGAAGATGAATGATTAATAGATTGTTCATTGAATTTTCTCCATGACAACTTTCAAAGTTGCAATAATGCAGAATGTGCACTGAACACCGACAGCTTGTGCTGTACCATTGCAAAGCTGCAATTTCATCCTGCTTCATTTACTAATGGATGAAAGCTTACCAAAATGGCTTGCCGAGCAATATGCTTCCAGGAATTGCACACACAGCCAGCCCTGTATCAAAGGGGAAACAAATTCCTTTCAAAACAAGAGAACATTCCCTACTAGTCAGTACAGCATTACCTTCAGTCCAAACGTCTAAAATAACTGCTGCCCTCCTGCGTGGCAGACAAATGTAAACATGTCAAGAAATGAACTCGGGCAATAGGTTCAGCAGCATTACATGAACAGGTCTCCTTGCACCTCAACCAGTAAGTAGTATATATGAAATTGGTCGTT
The DNA here is from genome assembly GCA_034096865.1 of Theodoxus fluviatilis. NCBI lineage: Eukaryota > Metazoa > Mollusca > Gastropoda > Cycloneritida > Neritidae > Theodoxus > Theodoxus fluviatilis. The sequence goes on along the minus strand of JAWQFJ010028307.1, from coordinate 111,336 downwards.
ATCAATCCGTCAAAACAATTTGGGGGGAAAACCCACCACAACCATAAAATACTGAGGAGTAGAAACATAACATATACACATTGGCAAAAACTAGTCAAGCTGGTTTGAGAATGTGAAACTTGTTGGTGCAATAAGCCTTGAATCTTTTGGATGGATGGATGGATGGATGGGATGGATGGATATATGGATAGTTTTATTGCTCATCAGTCTTTGTAAACTATGTAAGGTCATTAAGCATGACAATCACTTGAACAGTTTATTGTGAATGCAAATATGCAAATCAAGTCGCAGCATCCCTAGTTATTCGCCTCTTATGAAACACATGGGGAGATGTGGTGCCTGACTTTTTAAAGAGACGTATTGCTGCTTCTTTGAAATAATCTTTCAAATGACTTCCACAACAGCCTGATGAACTCACCTGAGCAAATCTGGTATAGTGAAGAAGGAAAAAATTTGGATCATGCAGTCATAGCCACCATACAGTCTCCTGACAAAGCATGAGGCAGGATCTATAGTGGCTTTTTTCCTTTTCACTTGGGGCACGGTGAGGGAACTTCCATCTGATGAAGCTGCTGTGGCTGCTGCTGCTGTGGCTGCTGCTGCTGTGGCTGCTGCTGCTGTGGCTGCTGCTGCTGTGGCTACTGCTGCTGAGGTGGGTGCTTGAACTGCAGGATGGTTGCTCGTCTTCCCTTCTATTCTGCGTGCAGAGGGGGCCACAGCATTGGCGATTATCACTGACAGCTTGCGGCTCATGTCCGTGGGAGTGGGATACGTGTTTGGGGGCAGGATAATCTTCAAGTCACTGCCAGTGCCGATCACACAGGTCGGGGGAACTATAATCTGCTGGCCATCAATCGAGACAGAAATGGGCTGGTTCAGTTGCAACTGGCTGACCAGTTCATTGGGCAGAGTCAGCATCTGAGCCTTGACCGAATCATTGTGCAGGCCCCTTCCAAACGTCGGCCTGACAGGTGGAGTTTGAAGAGGTGGAGGTTGACGGACGCGAGGTCGAGAGTGGTGTGGGGTAGAGATCTGAGATGCAGGGCCCAAGGGTCCAGCAGGGGAATGGAGAATACTTCCAGGATGAGCGTGTCGGGGTGCAGCAGTCAGCCTGGGCATGGCCATGGGGATTTGGGTGCAGGTTCCACGGGACACCGTGGGGCAAGCCAGAGCAGATGTTATGGTTGCAGTGGAAATGGTGGGGTGGGACAGGACGGACACTGAGGATGTAGCAGCAAACTGACTGGGTTGAGCTGGGGTGGATGTTGGGGTGCGAAACAGCGCAGATGTCAGCGCCATCACGGGAAATCTGGCTGTGACTACGGAAACCGGGGGGCAAAAACCCCTTGTAGGAGAGAACACATTGGCTGTTGGAGGGCGGGGGGAGAAGACAACTTTGTCAAAGGTCATAGTCAGAGGCTTGGTCCGCAAACTGGAAGCTTGAGGTGCAATGGAGGGGACAGAGGTTTGGCAACGCTGAAAGAGAAAGCAGCCATGTCTCATCTTGCAGTCAGATGGTGCTTTGTAATCTTTATCTTCTCAGATACTGGGGTGTGTTGCTTACGCTAGTATCCTGCAAGGACCTTGCACGAAACACAAGGCAAGTGAGTTCCCACAGCCTCTCGCTCACAAGGAGGCACATGGTTTGCCGAGGAAGCTTTGGAGGTAGTAAGCTGTGTCTAGCCATGGGGACCTGGAAGACCCAAATTGGTGGAGACCGTGCCAATTGGGTTGCTGTTCCCAGATGGCAATGCCTGTAATGTGCTTCTCACTGTCCGAGAACAGAAAAGTGTACGTAAACGGAAGTATTTACAATGTATATAGATCATTTCTGGACAAACACTGTTGAACATTTTATATCTTGCATACATAAGGGAGCGTCAATTCACCGTACATGTTCACTCTGAATTATGTCCCTTGAATTGATCCGGCAACCCAACTGACATGGCCTCCACCATTTTGGTTCATCCTGGACTCTGCAGCTAGATGTGGTGAGGTACCTCTAGAGCTACCTCAGCCACCCTCCTTCGCAGTGTGTGCCTCCTTGTAAACAAGACGCCGTGGGCAACGCCTAGCCCTAGAGTTTCCTGCGAGATTCTTGAGTACTTGACTAAGAAACACGGCTCCTGGTTGCCATGGCACCCAGTCTTGTTGAGAAGCAGGCACTTCCATGGGAACTCCAAGTCAGGTCACAGTGCCTGGGACACTCTAAATTGGCTCAGCGTGCAAATTCTGAGCTTCGTCAGGAAGGAAATGTCTCAAAGGGTAGAAAGCCCTCATTCTGTGAACCCGAGTCACATGACTCTGGCGCAGTTCGCAATGAATGCCTAATAGACTTGACCCATCACATTACAGCATTGTGCCATAAATAGTTCCCTCTGGATAATATTTTTTCCACTTATTACAGAAATAATTCAGATGTCAAAACTTGTTTCCATTTTAACACAAACATTTTATTTTATCGAATAAACGCTTGCTTATTGCCTCAATAAGCACAATTTAAGATTTTTTGGTGCAAAATAGTCTCAGAACTACTTTAACAGCGTATGTCAGGGAGCAGAGGGCTATCCCACAAGCCTCTCGTGTGACCTCTATTTGAATATTTAGGACAGAAACCTTCCATCACATGATATGAACTGTGCTAGAGACTTTCACGGGCAGGAGAAGTCTCTAGTGGACTAGAATGGAAAGCCCTCTGCATTTAGACGTGTGGCTGTCCTTGCGACACAAAAGCTTGCTAAGAACCAGTGAAGTCCTTGGAGTCCTTGACAGTCTGTTGTCCAATAGGACGACTACAATCCACACCCAACAAGTTTAATGTCCTCATACTTTGCTTCTATTAAATGTCCCCCAGCAACGGTCAAGACCAACAGCAGCAATTTTTGGGAAAAAAGTGAGTAAATAAACATGAAATCAGTGGCAAATACTGTAAACATATATATGTTACTTAATGCAAATCAAGGTTCACCTGAATAAGCTCGGCCATGTAGAAGTAAAGTAAACTGCGAGAGGAGTTAGTGGAAACAGTAGAGTGAACCCACATGGTTATGGTTATGCATGTATGTTAAGAACTGCAGGACTTGTTAAAGAGGTCCAAAACTTTTCCCGAGTCCTCAGCAGGACTTAAGCCCCCACGTTAGCATCTTAAAGTGAAGAAACTGCAGGTATGCATGTAAATCTGCAGTGTGAGAGGCCTGAAGTGCAAGCATTCTGGCCGTATTTGCACATTGTTAGTATGTGGGTTTCAGGAAGTGTTCAAATGTGTGTGTGTGTGTGTGTGGTTAAGTGTGCTAGTACATAAGAATGCATGCATGGGTGCATGTATGAGTGCAAAGTAAATGTTTGAATACATGTATGAACAAGAAGGGCAAAGCCCATACGACTCACATGCTTGACCTTGACCTTTATATGACCTTGACCTTCAGGTGACCTTCAAGGTCAAGGTCAAACAACTAAACCTAGCAATGACATCATACACTAAGAAATGCTTTACACATTTCCCTACCAAAATACATGCAACACAAAGCTGTTAATTCAAGACATAGGAAGCACAATGGTGCTTATTGGCACTTTCTACCATGAGATATGGTCACTTTTAGTGGTGCACTACCCCATTTTGGTCACATTTCATAAGGGTCAAAGTGACCTTGACCTTGATGGTATGTGACCAAATGTGTCTCATGATGAAAGTATAACATGTGCCCCACATAATTATTAAGTTTGAAGCAGTTATCTTCCATAGTTCAGGGTCAAGGTCACTTCAAAATATGTATACAATCCAACTTTGAAGAGCTCCTGTGACCTTGACCTTGAAGCAAGGTCAATCAAACTGGTATCAATAGATAGGGCTTGCTTTGACCTATATACCACTTGTAGCTAAGGTCGCCATTCTCAATAACGTGGGAGAAAATTGGGAAAATGTGAAAAATGACTGTTTTTGAGACCACATTTATGGCTCCTGTGACCTTGACCTTGAAGCAAGGTCAAGTCACTGTGTATGTTTTTTGAGGCCTTGTCATCATACACCATCATGCCACATTTGGTGTTGATAGACTTAATAGTCTCCGAGAAAAATCCAACGTTTAAGTTTTTTACGCCCGGACGCCCGGACGGATGCCCGGACGGATGCCCGGACGGACGACACGGCTGAGTACATAGACTCACTTTTGCTTCGCATGTGAGTCAATAAAAATCAGATTTGTGCACATAAAGTATGGGTATTTTCATTGAGAGATGCATGCCTGCACACCAGCATGTGTAAGGGTAAGTATGTATCCGAAAGAAAAACCCATAAAAGGATAAGTACACAGCAAGTGTCTGTGCCTGAACCAGACTCACATGACAATGGAAGTTAGATGGAGTTGTATCAAGACCAGCGTTGACACAGGAGGGATGAAAGCAGCACTGACACAATCTGCATACCAGGCTGGGCAGTATTCCTTGCACCCCAGGGCACTTCAAGCCGCACACCTGGCTGCCACTCCCATCCAGAGCAGCAGATGCTTTGGAACTGCAGTCACACAAGTCACAGACATCACAGGTGCAGAATGATGCGCATTTATTGTATTCTCTTAATCATTAATTTTAATATAATAATAATAATAATAATAATAATAATAATAATTTATTGTATTTATAATGCGCCTTATCCAGTGGTTCTAAGCGCATGTGACAACAGATAATACAAAAAAGACAGTACCATACACATTTGCATACACATGCTCTGTACATACATAATCAACCATACTTAGAAAAAACACACCTTTGACCCAACATTACGCAACCAAATCACAAATAAGCAGTCAAGCAAAAATATATATACAAGTATGTAGACAAATGTCCAAATTAAATGTCAAGAAGGCATGGCGAGGAGGGGTGGGGGTGGGGAGTTGGAACATGTTCTTCTAACTCATTTCAAATATTGCTGGAAAAGATGTGTTTTAAGATTAGACTTGAAGGAGGTGATAGAATCGGAGTGTCTGACATGGTGTGGCAGTGAATTCCAAAGATGAGGGCCGTAGAATGAGAAATAGCGGAAGCCATGAGATTTGCGATTGTAGTCACCTGGGATGAGGAGTCGGGTTTCAGCAGAAGAATGGAGTGTGCAAGCAGGAAGGTAACGAAAAATAAGTTGAGAAAAGTAGGCGGGAGCAGATTCAGTGAAGAAGTAGTAGCAGAAGAGTGCAGCTTTGTAGTCGATGCAGTCAGAAACAGGCAACCAGTGGAGATTTATCACGAGAGGAGTGCAAGGTTTTCTGTGACACACTCTGTAAATGAGCTGGGCGGCACAGTGCTGGACTTTCTGCAGAGGTTGGAGAGTAGTGTCAGGACAGCCTATCAGAAGAGAGTTGCGATAATCTATTCTAGACAGAATACAGGACGTTACCAGGGTTTTTGTAGCTTCTACTGTAAGAAACTTTCTGATGGAACCTATTTTTCTGATCTCATAGTAGTAGGTTTGGCAGACTTTGGCAATGTGTTGCTTCATTGAGAGGTGAGAGTCCATGATGAAACCAAGGTTTCTGGCACTGTCGGAGAAAGTGATTTCTGTAGAACCCTATTGTGATAGTAGAAGGAGGAGTAAGGTTTACAGCAGCAGATCCAGAGAAAAGAAGGGCTTCAGTTTTTTCATCATTCAACTTTTAACTAGTGAGATGTTCAATCCCCTCACTAGCTATCCCTCCCTGCAGCACTGAATCAATAAATGTAGAGAACATTCCAGCACTGAATCAATAAATGTAGAGAACATTCCAGCACTAAATCAATAAATGTAGAGAACATTCCAGCACTGAATCAATAAATGTAGAGAACATTCCAGCACTGAATCAATAAATGTAGAGAACATTCCAGCACTAAATCAATAAATGTAGAGAACATTCCAGCACTGAATCAATAAATGTAGAGAACATTCCAGCACTGAATCAATAAATGTAGAGAACATTCCAGCACTAAATCAATAAATGTAGAGAACATTCCAGCACTGAATCAATAAATGTATAGAACATTCCAGCACTGAATCAATAAATGTAGAGAACATTCCAGCACTAAATCAATAAATGTAGAGAACATTCCAGCACTGAATCAATAAATGTAGAGAACATTCCAGCACTAAATCAATAAATGTAGAGAACATTCCAGCACTGAATCAATAAATGTAGAGAACATTCCAGCACTGAATCAATAAATGTAGAGAACATTCCAGCACTAAATCAATAAATGTAGAGAACATTCCATTTGAGGAGGAGTAAACTAGCTATCCCTCCCTGCAGCACTAAATCAATAAATGTAGAGAACATTCCAGCACTAAATCAATAAATGTAGAGAACATTCCAGCACTGAATCAATAAATGTAGAGAACATTCCAGCACTGAATCAATAAATGTAGAGAACATTCCAGCACTAAATCAATAAATGTAGAGAACATTCCAGCACTGAATCAATAAATGTAGAGAACATTCCAGCACTAAATCAATAAATGTAGAGAACATTCCAGCACTGAATCAATAAATGTAGAGAACATTCCAGCACTGAATCAATAAATGTAGAGAACATTCCAGCACTAAATCAATAAATGTAGAGAACATTCCAGCACTGAATCAATAAATGTAGAGAACATTCCAGCACTAAATCAATAAATGTAGAGAACATTCCAGCACTGAATCAATAAATGTATAGAACATTCCAGCACTGAATCAATAAATGTAGAGAACATTCCAGCACTAAATCAATAAATGTAGAGAACATTCCAGCACTGAATCAATAAATGTAGAGAACATTCCAGCACTAAATCAATAAATGTAGAGAACATTCCAGCACTGAATCAATAAATGTAGAGAACATTCCAGCACTGAATCAATAAATGTAGAGAACATTCCAGCACTAAATCAATAAATGTAGAGAACATTCCAGCACTGAATCAATAAATGTAGAGAACATTCCAGCACTGAATCAATAAATGTAGAGAACATTCCAGCACTAAATCAATAAATGTAGAGAACATTCCAGCACTAAATCAATAAATGTAGAGAACATTCCATTTGAGAAGGAGTAAACCCAAGTGCTGCGTGCTGTGCAGTGGTGACAAGGATGTGTGGTGTGTGTGTGTGTGAGAGAGGAGGGTGTGTGTGGTGTGTGTGTGTAAGTGTGGTTGAGTGTGAGAGAAGGGTGTGTCTGTGTGGTGTGTGTGCATGTGTGTTTGAGAGGAGGGTGTGTGTGTGGTGTGTGTGTGTGCGTGTTTGAGTGAGAGTGTGTGTGTGTGTGAGAAGAGTGAGTATGTGTGTGTGTGTGAGAGAGAAGGGTGTGTGGTGTGTGTGTGTGAGGAGGGTGTGTGTGTGTGTGTGAGAGCACAGTGTGTGGAGTGTGTGTGCATGCATGTGTGTAAGTGTGTGGGGTGTATGTGTGTGTATGTGAGTTTGTGTGAGAGGAGGGTGTGTGTGTGGGGTGTATGTGAGTTTGTATGTGTGAGAGGAGGGTGTGTGGTGTGTGTCCATATGTGTGTGAGAGAGGGTGTGGTGTGTGTGTGAGGAGGGTGTGTGTGTGTGAGAGGAAAGTGTGTGTGGTTGGTGTGTGTGTGTGTGTGTGTGAGAGAGCAAAGTGTGTGTGGTTGATGTGTGTGTGTGTGTGTGTGAGCAAAGTATGTGTGGTTGATGTTTGTGTGTGTGTGTGTGTGTGTGTGAGCAAAGTATGTGTGGTTGGTGTGTGTGTGAGAGGAGGGTGTGTGTGATGTGTGTGTGTGTTAGAGCAAAGTGTGTGTGGTTTGTGTGTGTGTGTGTGTGAGTGTGTGTGAGTTTGTGTGTGTGTGTGTATGTAGGGGGAATACCAATCCCAATTCTCTGCAGCAGCGGCAGCATCCTAATGAGATTGTGCAAACTGGTACATTCATCCATTTACAGCTAGCTTCAACAACTGCTTAGGATTCAACTTGCATGTCTTCTCTCTATCAAAGGGAAAAGAAATCTGAAAAACAGCTCACCAAGCACACATGATGCTACAATTCAATATTTGTATTCAAATGGCTATTTATATGCATGAGCAATGGTTCCTGAAGTGCTATGCCTTTAGGAGGTTTACTGTCTGTAATGTTTCCCTCCATCATGGAGCCAGCATGCCATCACTTCATGCTCAGGATTAAAGCACAACTATTCAAGTGAACAGAGTTACTAAGAGCACACTGAAGTGTGTGTGTGTGTACGTGTGTGTGTGTGTGTGTGTGTGTGTGCACGCGCATGTATGCACGTGTGTGTGAAGAGCTATCTACATGCAAGTACATGTACTTCCTTTGATCTAAATGCCAGGAAAGTAACAGCAAGCAAGAGAGACTGGGACAAGAAAGTGTGACTTTCCATATCAGCATGGATAAGAACTTGAATGGAAAACTGTCCACATTTGTTCTTCCTTTTTCTTTTCACATCAGGTGCAGGTCAGACTGTTTATGGGGGGAAAGAAAAAAAGAAAAAATGTGTGGTCATAGTGACATGGCTAAAAATAAATTAGTGTGGGTAGGTAGGCCCAACTTAATTAAAATTATTTGTTCATTTATTTATTTATCTATCTATTCATTCATTTATTTTCAAGGCCAGGCTGTGATTGTTTACAATTGTGTGTATGTATGGTACATGTTGTGTGATTCAAGAAATATAAAGTATACACTTGATTCATCTGAACATCAATTAAACAAGGGCAAAGCCCATAAGACTCACATGCTTGACCTTGACCTTTACATGATTTTGACCTTCAGGTGACCTTCAAGGTCAAACAACTAAACCTAGCAATGACATCATACACTAAGAACTGCTTCACATTTTTCCTACCAAAATACGTGACCTTGACCCAAGGTCAAGGTCATCCAAGGTCATGCAACACAAAGTTGTTAATTCAAGACATAGGAAGCACGATGGTGCTTATTGGCACTTTCTACCATGAGATATGGTCACTTTTAGTGGTTCACTACCCCATTTTGGTCACATTTTATAAGGGTCAAAGTGACCTTGACCTTGATGATATGTGACCAAATGTGTCTCATGATGAATTATAACATGTGTACTACAATGTTATGAAGTTTGGAAGAGTTATCTTCCATAGTTCAGGGTCAAGATCACTTCAAAATATGTATACAATCCAACTTTAAAGAGCTCCTGTGACCTTGACCTTGAAGCAAGGTCAATCAAACTGGTATCAAAAGATAGGGATTACTTTGCCCTATATACCATATATAGGTCAGGTATCCAATCTAAAAACCTTCAGAGAAAATTGGGAAAATGTGAAAAAAGGCTTTTTAAAAAACATTTACGGCCCCTGCGACCTTGACCTTGAAGCAAGGTCAAATCACTGTGTATGTTTTTTTACGCCTTGTCATCATACACCATCATGCCAAATTGGGTGTTGATAGACTTAATAGTCTCCGAGAAAAATCCTACGTTAAAGGTTTTTACGGATGACAGGACGCCCGGACGCCTAGACACCGGGACGCCGGAACCGACGACCTTGTATGAAAGTATAACATGTGTACTATAATGTTATGAAATTTGGAAGAGTTATCTTCCATAGTTCGGGGTCAAGGTCACTTCAAAATATGTATACAATCCAACTTTAAAGAGCTCCTGTGACCTTGACCTTGAAGCAAGGTCAAATCACCATGTATATTTTTTTACGCCTTGTCATCGTACACCATCATGCCAAATTGGGTGTTGATAGACTTAATAGTCTCCGAGAAAAATCCAACGTTAAAGTTTTTTTACGGACGACAGGACACCCGGCCGCCCCGACAGTCGCCCGGATGCCCAGACGGACGACACTGGTGACCTAGTATGAAAGTATAACATGTGTATTACAATCTTATGAAGTTTGGAAGAGTTTTCTTCCATAGTTCAGGGTCAAGGTCACTTCAAAATATGTATACAATTCAACTTTAAAGACCTCCTGTGACCTTGACCTTGAAGCAAGGTCAATCAAACTGGTATCAAAAAATAGGGATTACTTTGCCCTATATACCATATATAGGTCAGGTATCCAATCTCAAAAACTTTAGAGAAAATTGGGAAAATGTGAAAAGTGACTGTTTTTTTTTAAACATTTACGGCCACTGTGACCTTGACCTTGAAGCAAGGTCAAGTCACTATGTATGTTTTTGTACGCCTTGTCATCCTACACCATCATGCCAAATTGGGTGTTGATAGACTTAGTAGTCTCCGAGAAAAATCCAACATTAAAGTTTTTTTACAGACGCCTGGACGCTCGGACGGACGAAAAGGGTGAGTACATAGACTCACTTTTGCTTCGCATGTGAGTCAAAAATCTCTCTTTTGCTGAAAACGATTTTCTTACTTTTAAATCATGCTCATAGGGAAAATGGGAGAGCACAGTTTGTTGTTGTCCGTTGAGTTCTTTGCCCTACCCCCAAACCAAAAGAGCAGTTTAGGTTGGCAGGGAGGAGGGGCAAAATGGTCAGTCTGGTTACCATAGCTTTTTTGTTGTTGGTTGCCTTAGTTGTGACATTGTGGAATCTTGATATTCCTACAGTGATTTTACACCAAGGGATCATTAATTATAGGATTGGAATCTGCATGTCCTGTGATTTCAAGCTAGATTATTCCAGAACTTCTGAAGTAAATACAGCTCCTTTTTTCAAATATAATTAACACAACTGGACACACTGTATGGTACTATTGGTAGCCCCAGGCACATAGAGAACAACAAAAACTCAGTAACTTCTTGGGCCAAGTAAATGTATGTATGATTAAAAGAAGCAAAAGAAATACAGTACCTAAATCCCTTCCCTGCAGTATATATTACAGGCCGTATGCTAGGGAGCTTTCTCACATTTTACTGTGTTAGTATTTGTCACATCAGAGGGCTCTTATTTTTTAGAGCATTGAACACAGCAGAGAAGTGAGTCATTTGTAGTTGCCTCCCTTTCAGTAGTGCTTCGTCAGAGGAATGAAAATTTCCCAGGGCCTAGCAAATCTTTGACAGTTCAGAGGCCCAGAAAATTTCCAGTTATGGCATGGAAGGGGTTAAGCAGGCATTACTGACTGTTCACTTCAATGGATAGAAGTGGCCATTTCTTGCCAAACAGACCCAGGAATCACTTAGAATAAGGCATGAGAGGGAACCCAAAGACAAATCTGAGAACTTTAATTCCTACCTTGACTTGCATATAGTGCGTGCTAACCCTGGCTTGATAACAAACCTCCTGGGTAAGGAAGGGCCATCTGCAATGCTGAAAGTATACATGATATGCTATAGGTGAAGTTGAGTTTTGTACTTTATCGTCATCGTCCTCCTGAGCACAATCAACAACACCACTAGCAGCCTACGCTGCTGCAGATATACATGTACTCTACATGACTGCCATGCACTGCACACAAATACTCCTGGTAAGAAATTATTGTCACTAGAGACGAAAAGCTGGTTGAAGCCTTAATCTAATAAACAATCCCATTTAAAGGCTGAAAAAGCATATGCAGCATTGAAGGTCAGGGTCACTAATTTGATTCCTGCTCTCTGGTCTATGCAGTAAGCCACTGCCTGGCTAAGATTTGATTAATCCATGAAAGGCACCATGATGGCAACAAGTGTCATTGATGGCAAGACTTAAACTACGCCAAACAAAGCTGAGAGGGGCCAGTGTCAGACTATTATCTATAACAACTAGAGAAGGGTGACAGATGAAATCTCTATTATCTATGACAACTAGAGAAGGGTGACAGATGAAATCTCTATTATCTATAACAACTAGAGAAGGGTGACAGATGAAATCTCTATTATCTATGACAACTAGAGAAGGGTGACCGATGAAGTCTCTATTATCTATGATAACTAGAGAAGGGTGACCGATGAAGTCTCTATCATCTATAACAACTAGAGAAGGGTGACCGATGAAGTCTCTATTAAAAGTATTATCTATGACAACTAGAGAAAGGTGACCTATGAAGTCTCTATTATCTATGACAACTAGAGAAGGGTGACCGATGAAGTCTCTATTATCTATGACAACTAGAGAAGGGTGACCGATGAAGTCTCTATTATCTATGACAACTAGAGAAGGGTGACGGATGAAGTCTCTATTATCTATGACAACTAGAGAAGGGTGACCGATGAAGTCTCTATTATCTATGACAAGTAGAGAAGGGTGACCGATGAAGTCTCTATTATCTATAACAACTAGAGAAAGGTGACCGATGAAGTCTCTATTATCTATGACAACTAGAGAAGGGTGACCGATGAAGTCTCTTTTATCTATGACCACTAGAGAAGGGTGACCGATGAAGTCTCTATTATCTATGACAACTAGAGAAGGGTGACGGATGAAGTCTCTATTATCTATAACAACTAGAGAAAGGTGACCGATGAAGACTCTATTATCTATGACAACTAGAGGAGGGTGACCGATGAAGTCTCTATTATCTATGACAACTAGAGAAGGGTGACGGATGAAGTCTCTATTATCTATAACAACTAGAGAAGGGTGACCGATGAAGTCTCTATTATCTATGACAAGTAGAGAAAGGTGACCCATGAAGTCTCTATTATCTATGACAACTAGAGAAAGGTGACCAATGAAGTCTCTATTATCTATGATAACTAGAGAAGGGTGACCGATGAAGTCTCTATTAAAAGTATTATCTATGACAACTAGAGAAAAGGGTGACCGATGAAGTCTCTATTATCTATAACAACTAGAGAAGGGTGACCGATGAAGTCTCTATTATCGATAACAACTAGAGAAGGGTGACCGATGAAATCTCTATTATCTATAACAACTAGAGAAGGGTGACCGATGAAGTCTCTATTATCTATAACAACTAGAGAAGGGTGACCGATGAAGTCTCTATTATCTATGACAACTAGAGAAGGGTGACCGATGAAGTCTCTATTATCTATGACAACTAGAGAAGGGTGACCGATGAAGTCTCTATTATCTATGACAAGTAGAGAAGGGTGACCGATGAAGTCTCTATCATCTATCACAACTAGAGAAGGGTGATCGATGAAGTCTCTATTATCTATGACAACTAGAGAAGGGTGACCGATGAAGTCTCTATTATCTATGACAACTAGAGAAGGGTGACCGATGAAGTCTCTATTATCTATAACAACTAGAGAAGGATGACCGATGAAGTCTCTATTATCTATAACAACTAGAGAAGGGTGACGGATGAGTTCTCTATCATCTATGACAACTAGAGAAGGGTGACGGATGAAGTCTCTATCATCTATGACAACTAGAGAAGGGTGACCGATGAAGTCTCTATCATCTATGACAACTAGAGAAGGGTGACCGATGACATCTCTATTATCTATAACAATTAGAGAAGGGTGACTGCTGAAGTCTTTATTATCTATGACAACTAGAGAAGGGTGACCGCTGAAGTCTTTATTATCTATGACAACTAGAGAAGGGTGACCGATGAAGTCTCTATCATCTATAACAACTAGAGAAGGGTGACCGATGAAGCCTCTATTATCTATGACAACTAGAGAAGGGTGACCGATGAAGTCTCTATTATCTATGACAACTAGAGAAGGGTGACCGATGAAGTCTCTATCATCTATAACAACTAGAGAAGGGTGACCGATGAAGTCTCTATTATCTATGACAACTAGAGAAGGGTGACCGATGAAGTCTCTATTATCTATAACAACTAGAGAAGGGTGACCGATGAAATCTCTATTATCTATGACAACTAGAAAAGGGTGACCGATGAAGTCTTTATTATCTATAACAACTAGAGAAAGGTGACCGATGAAGTCTCTATTATCTATGACAACTAGAGAAGGGTGACCGATGAAGTCTCTATTATCTATAACAACTAGAGAAGGGTGACGGACGAAGTCTCTATTATCTATGACAACTAGAGAAGGGTGACCGATGAAGTCTCTATTATCTATGACAACTAGAGAAGGGTGACCGATGAAGTCTCTATTATCTATGACAACTAGAGAAGGGTGACTGATAAAGTCTCAGCTACGCATGGAGTTAATTCTCCAAAAGCTTGCCTCAGCATCTTTGTACCACCAGACTCCATTGGTCACCCTAATCTCTCGTTGTCATAAACTATGACAAAGCTCCCCAGATGTTCTGTCCGTAGCAAGGATACTCTGTTGCTTTCTATTTCTCCCTAACACTACAGTGGTACTGCATAAACTGTTGCTTTCTATTTCTCCCTAACACTACAGTGGTACTGCTTTCTATTTCTCCCTAACACTACAGTGGTAGGGCTGCATAAACTGTAATGTCATCTTAAACCTGAGATACAAGGAGCCAGACTTTTGTGCACAACATTATGTGTTTTTTTCAATGTCACCTTCTTGTTCTTAACTATCCTTCAGAATTAAACAAAAAACATGCACAATAATCAGAAACACGCACATACATGTGAAGATTCTCTTTCCAGTAATTTAGTGAATTGACAATGTGTTATGGTAATATGTAGAATCGTGTTTTAAATTGTAATTGCTTTATCTTTATATGCAGTACAGGTGATTTCCTGTTCTCAAGCAGTAGGCAGTGATCTAAAAAGGCCTGGTAAAAATATATGTGGTTAAGGTAACATGGGGAGAAAAATCTAGTTCATAGGTAGGCCTGATCTTTTAAAACATTTTTTTATATACAGGAGGCCAGATTGAGACTGCGCACATTTATGAATGCATATATTTTTTGGTCATGCATTCAGTAAATTTATCTGAACATAATCAAATTGTCTTTCAATGAAATAGTGAAAAAACATTTTAAATACTTAAATAGGGCTCGCTACCCCCCACCCCCAGTTGCACAAACATTTATGGTTGTTAAAAAACAATATAGGGTCAAATGGGTTATCATAACCACTTTTTATCCCAAGCAAAGAAATTCCATTCATTGTTAAGACCTATCAAAGTATCAGTAAAAAAATTTTTTGGGAGGATATTAGAATAAAAAGATGTTTCTGGCACTTAGTGAAGTTTTCAGGCAAGTAAGTATTACTTTAAAAAAAAAGTTAAATGCTCAGCCTTGATCATAGTGCAATGTAGCTCATCTATAGACAGTCAGATCATGCCTGTAGTCTTCCTAGCAGCCCTTACATTTCTAGAGAGATCTTGTTTCTTCCAAGATGCCTCATTAGGAAAAAAGAACAGAAACTTGGTTCTGGTTCCAATAACATGGACCCAAAAAGTAGAGTGGGTAGGTAGGTAGGCCTGACTTCATTAACTTTCTTGTGTGGCAAGGCCAGGTTGAGACTGCATGCACTTGTGTTTGTGTGCATGAGTTTTAAGAAATTTCATGTATACAACAGATGGATGGATGGATGGATGGAGTTTTACTGCCTATCAGCCTTTGTAGGCTATATAAGGCCAAGCAAGAAAATAACTAGAAGAGTTCCAAATGCAATTCAAGTCACAATGTCCCTAGTTATTCACCTCTTACGAATCGCGTAGGGAGATGCGGTGGGTCAATTCTTACCCCGAACCCACAGGGGTAAGAACAGGGGATACAACAGATTCAACTGAACATAAACCAAAATTTCATTTTTTGCTGAAAGTGCCTTTTACGAAGTGCTCATAGGGAAGATGGAACAGCACACAGTTTATTGTTTACCTTCAATTTTTCTTTCCCCCCATGATTAAAAAAAAGTTTAGTGCCGAAGGAAAAATTTGATTGGTCTGGTTACCATAACTTTTTTTCGTGCCTTACCCCACCAGCATGAACTGACAGTACAGTGGCTTCACTAAAAAAGGACATATGAGGATGTGACAAAAGGTTGCTACTACCATTATACTATTGGTACAACATCTTAAACACACACACACACACACACACACACACACGTTTGTCATTTTTTAAAATGTTGCCCATTGTCTAATAAGCACGATAAAGAGATACACAAGAGAATGCACTCCTCTTAGATATTTCGTTTGCATGTGGCTGAAATGAAGTAGAAAAGTGACAAATTCAATGTAATTTTGTTCTCATGAAGTCTCTCGTTGTGCATCTGTATTTTAACCATCAAGGCACCAGTCAGACAAAAATTGAGATTGAATTATAAAAATCTAACAGTTTCCAACATAAACAACATATTTTTGTCATAATCACACTTATTTCTGAAGAGAGAGAGAACTGAACTGTACTGAACTGAACACTTTATTGAAGGGGCCTTCAACCCATTACAAATTATCAAACAGGACAGTTTCCGCATTTTCATAGACATCAACTCAATGTACCTCTTTCAATGCACATTCTCTCCTCTTCATAGTATGATATAGGTGGGTGCATACAGCTCATATAATCGTTTACTCGTTTGCTCTCATCAGTTGTGCAAATATATTGTTGCATTCAGTTGCATGTGAGACTAAATATGTATCTCTCAAGTCACTCACAACAGGGCATCGCATTAAAACGTGGTATTCGTCTTCTTCCTGGCACAATGGACACAAAGATGGAGCCATTGCTTCATACCTGTGCTCATGAATGTACAAATCAGTGGCGGGTGCCACAACAAAATATAATAAGTCCCTCCCTGAAAATCTTTTTGTCTACATTGTGAAGATATGCTTCAACTTCTTGGGTGGTCTTAAAACTCCAATAATTTATAGTTTCAGTCCTCGAAAGCATGGAAAAAACTCAGATGCAGCATTTCCGGTTAGTACACAGCATATAACATTTTTGTACATGGATTTCAACACCCAACAGAGAGAGAGAGAGAGAGAGAGAGAGAGAGAGAGAGAGAGAGAGAGAGAGAGAGAGAGAGAGAGAGAGAGAGAGAGAGAGAGAGAGACAGAGAGAGAGAGAGAGAGAGAGAGACAGAGAGAGGAGGGAAAAAAACCCCTTAAAATTTATCAAAGAGCAAGTTGTTGTAAGTGAAGAGAGATAATTGTGTGCTGTATTTTTGGACACTTGACAACCATTAGAGCACATTTCTTTTTCAAAATCAGCTTGTAGTTCAGCCGCTGTATCTAAATGTTGATTGAAATGTGATTTTCAAGAATGCCTTGCCAGTTATCTTGATGACAGTTGTTGATGTTCAGTTCAATAAGGGTAGTTTTGCATAGGCAAAACAGACAAGCATGCAGAGAGATTTTCTGAGAGGACAATTTCTAACGAATTTTTCACATTTCTGCTTCATATCAGCCATATACAAACACTCAAACACAAAAATGTTTTCTTATGTATCTTTTCATTATGATATAAAACAATGAACAACATAATGACATGCTTTGTATAAATACACAACAGCAGTACACAGCAACTTTTAGTCACATACTATATACAACACACACACACACAGACAACACAAGTGCAGGTCATCTCATTCAATTAACATGCAAAGTTTTCAACCCCTGGTCAAACAATCAAAGTAAAAATAATGGCATTGCAAACTAAAATTCTGGTCCGAGTTGTCATGCTGTCCTGTCTGACAGACAAAAAAGTTACTGTGACAGAAAGTGGCATTTCAGTGAGAGAGTTACCATGCTAACCAATGAGGAAAGCTTCATATCCTTGACTCATATAGTCTCTGGAGAAAATGCCTGAGTTGTTCTCCCGAGTTCGTGACGAAAACCAGGAAAATGGACTAAATTTTAAACATTCACTTTAGCAATTCTTTATGTCATTTTTGGACAGCTTAGTCATTACAGTATAACCAAAAAAGCAGCAGCAGTAGTACTTTAAAAAAAAAACAGACGACGGATTCACGTTCGCAGTTTTAGATTTAAAATCAAGGTAACGCACGCTTCATCTGTGACTTTATTGAAGGGAAAATTAATTTTTTTACATCGCACACAAAATGCTAATGTTTTCTGTCTGAGTTTGATCTATTGAATCAGTACTTTCGATTTTAAAACCCAGCGGTGTGTGTTGAATGCATTCGGAAGGAAGCGGCTTGTGAAAAAAGCAAGTCCACTTGTAAACTTGCATGAAGCGTGCGTTACCCTGTCTTTGAAGTCAATTTTCACGTACAGTTATTGTGACATTGCGGTTTTTTTGCTGGGAAAAGCTAACTAAAACTTTAATTAACAGATTCACAGCAGAATTTTAAAACAACAATGGCATACTTTGCTGCAGATAGTTTGTGGAGTGTGTTGGGTCAGCCGTTCCACTTTTTGGCCGCAATTTTGACGGCAATTTTACATTATTAATTACTCTAACATGCACAAACTTTACTTTCATCAAATTCCACTGCTCATGGTGTATCTTGGACATATGTACAACCTCCTGATGCAATGTTTCTTTGCCTAAAACTAAAAAATAGCTGGTTATAAGAAACTTTAATAGAGCACCCCATTCAGTCACGAACTCGGGAGAACAACTCCTAAACACGTTTCGCAAGGTGGCGTCAAAGCTACTCTGACGTTCATTCACACAAGTCTCCAATTCCTGCCTACCTTTTTGGCTGCATCACCATTGTTGCATCTGGTTCCATCATGATTTTAGGTAGTTTCACAACCCTCCTCTTGTTCATCTTGATTTTCTTTCTAAGTGGTTCCTCTGGATCTATCTCTGCTTCCATGCCACGCTTCCCTCTGTAGGTGGAATTTTGTTCAGAGAGATCTGATGAGAAAGTCACTGTGCACTTGCCCACATCATCGTCTGTTTCTATCACTACCTCCGGCTTTGAATAGTTCTCAGAGCAGTCCATAGGCTCTGGTGAGGAAGGCATGGCTATTCTATGTTTCAGAACCAGAGAGCCGCCACGACCCCTGCCCTGGCCTCTTCCTCTGGCCTGGCCTACACCTCTACCCGTTTCTCTTCCCAGGAAGTCGCAGATTTTGCCCATAGAGCCTCGTCTGCCCCGAGTGCCTCTACTGCCTCTCGCACCTCTACTGCCTCTCGCACCTCTGCTGCCTCTCGCACCTCTGCTGCCCCGCCCGCCACTGCTGTCCATGCTTGCTTCCCTTTTACAGCCTGTCTTCACTCTCCCATTGCTTTTGCTTCTTTTTGATCTGCCACTCCTGCCTTGCCCCAGAGAATGCCATTGATTTCTTACAGGTGCTGGATCTGCATCACATGAGACATCCAACTCCCTGATATTTACAGCTTCCTTCCTCCCTGCAAATCTAATAGACTCATTCTCTCCAACTCCCAGTAAACGTTTGCAGAAGCTGAAGTTGTGATCCTGCAGGTCTTCGATTTTCCCATCTTCCACTGAAATGAAAGCAGATATTGATGCTCAATAGCAGCAGGGTGGAAATAACACACACAAAATGTTCAGAAGAGTTTAAACTTCCAAAAGTGATCAAAAGAAACTTAACCACACCCATTTTAACTAAGAACAACTTGCTCAAAACTAAATGGAATGGCAAAGTTTTCCCTCCATCCTTACCAGTAGACAACCAGAGATATAGGACCTTTCAATCTCGAAAAAGAATTTGCATAATTCTTACCCACTAATGGCCGCCAGCATAGGCCAATCCGCATGCTTGAGACAGCGTGCTCTGATACAATGGCCAAGGGGAGGTAACTCTCCCATGCCTCGTATCCACACGCGTCCACATAAGCAAGCCCAGGCAGCCATATTCCCACTTTTGACTCTTTCGCGCACCGCACGGGTGTGCGTGCGCGACCTCCAGTCTTGCACCTTGTGTGGACTGAAAAGTGTTTGCAGTTTTCGCCTTCGTTGCAAGGCATAAGGGAGTACTTTGCAGCAGTTGCCGTTGTTTTCTTCTTCAATTTTTGACATGTGTTGTGATCAGAAATTTTCGTTCAGAGGCCATTGTTTGCCGGTACTGTTTAGTGCACGGGCTGGCGGTCTCAGTGAAGCTGACCGGGTTGTTGCTAGTGCGTTACTAGTTACACAGGCTTGCTTGTGTTTTGGCTTGTCGTCGCGTTGGGTTTTCGTAGCCTGTTTGTTCGTCGTTTATTGCGTCGGTGGCTGTTGCTACCGCGTGGTTAATGGCGGAGCGCCCGACCGCTCTCCTTGTTCGAGGGGGAAAGGCGGCGGCAAGGGGGCTTCTTATTCGACTACTTTTTTGGTGGCGGCTGGGACAGGGGTGGAGAAGAGTTCTCGTTTCTACTAGAAAGAGTACTCCTTCTCTGCCTCCTTCTTCTCCGTTGACGCGAGGGTCGGGTCGAAGTCAAGAAATTTTTTCACGTGCATCCACTTTGGTTGCGGTGGCGTCAGGGTAGGTTGGGGAGTACGTTCTCCGCACGCTGTTGCTGCTGTCCCCACCACTCAGTCTACGGTCGACTGTGTGTCCTGCTGCTGTTCCAGCGGTTGCCGCTTTGCTGGGGCAGTAGGTCGGCTGGGAGGTTTAACCCGGCGTTTGTGGGAGGGGCGGAGAGGAATGAGCAGGTTTTGTGGTTGGAAGAGGTGCATTTTGGTGCAGTCCGGTGTTGTCAGTTGTTCATGCAATTTGTTCATGCATATTTTTTCTGTGCGTGCATGATATTGTAAATGTCGACTTCTTGTCTTGCTAGTCTTTGGGTTTTTCGTGACAGAGCCTAGCAGTGACGCTCGTCTCGGCCAGGGAGCTTCCTCGTCGTCGGAGCTCCATGGTCCTAGGAACCTGCCCACTCGCCATGCCTCATGCGGCCTTCCTTCTTTGAAGTTCAGCGAGTCGGTCCGGCTCAGGCAGGTATGGTTCCGTGCTCCCGCAGTGAGCGATACGGTGCGACATAGGCAGAGCGTTGCGACCCGCCACACGGCAGAAATGTCTGAACGGTGCAGGCTCCACGCCACCTATCATCCCAGGCCATCCGATGTGACCAGTTACTGCCCTCCCGAAAGGTTGAGCGAGATGGTTCGGCACATACGTGGACGGCAGAGGCAGAGCGTTGCGACCCGCCGCATGACAGAAATGTCTGAACGCCGCAGGCTCCACGCCACCTCTCTTCTCGGTCGACATGGGCAGCGCGTTGTGACCCGCCGCACGGCAGAATGTCTGAACGGCGCAGGCTCCATGCCACCCATCCTCTCAGGCCATCCGATGTGTCCAGTACTGCCCTCCCGACGGTTGAGCGAGATGGTTAGGCACATTCATCGAGTAGACAGAGGCAGCGCGTTGCGACCCGCCGCACGACAGAAATGGCTGAACGGTGCAGGCTCCATGCCATCTCTCCTCTCGGCGTGCCCACTTTCCATGCTCCCGGAAGGTCGAGCGTTTCGCAGAGCGTTTCGCAGGGCGTTGCGGCGGGACGCACGACAGGAATGTCTGAACGGCCCAGTCAGCACTCCGCCTGCCTTCTCGGGCAATTAGACGTGCCCCGTCACCGTGCTCTCGGAGGTTGAGCGAGGCGGTACAGCGCATGCAGGGCGTTGTGACAGGTCACGCGACAGGTTTGTCTGTACGTACCGGTCAGCATACTGCCTTCAGACCTCGGCGGTCGACTGTGCCCGGTTCCCGCGTTTTCGCTGGGTTGAGCGAGACTGTTCGGTATGGGCGGAGAGTTGCGAACGTTCCCTAGACAGGACTGTCAGTGCGGACGGGTCTGCATGCTATCGGTCAACCCCGACGGTCGGCGAACTCGGACCGATGGCATTCCCCTGAATTTCGGCACCATCGTTCTACGGAATGTGGTCCCTGTTCTCCCGCGGTTGGCGGGTGGGTGCGTCGGTCCAACTCCCGGTCTTTTTCCGCCTCTCGCCCCGTGGTCGTTGACCGTGTTTCTCCCTCCAGGGAGGCAGGTATAGACCGACCGGGTCAGAGCCCAGCGAGTTGGCACTCTCGGTCTTCAGACCGTGGTTCCAGTTCGGCTGCGGATGCCAGGTGGGGGCTTTTGGTTTGCTGATCAAGCTCCTATCGCTCTTTTTCCAAAGACAATCTCCGTGTGTCTTCCAATTGCTCTGGTGTTTGCCAACTGGTGACGCCTTGCTTGGATGAGGTTGAACGTGCGGATGCTCGTCTACCGTGTGGACTTCGGTCCAATCCTACGCGGGCAGACGCTCTGAAACGGGCTTTTGCCGTTTGGCGTCGGCAAGTCCACGACAGCGTGATTCTGAGGGTTGTGTGGGATGGGTTTTAAATCCCCTTCACGACCCCCCGCGTCTTTCGCGTGAGCCTCTTGCTTTTCCTTAGCCCTTTAACCCAGAAAAGGTACAGGTGTTGGACGCTGAGGTCGTTTCTCTTCTGGACAAACGAGTTGTTCAGGTGTCAGATGGATCACCGGGGTTTTACTCCAGAATTTTTGTGGTCACGAAACATTCTGGTGGTTTTCGGCCGGTTCTAGATCTATCTCAGTTGAACATGTCTGTTCGGGAGATGCCTTTAAGATGGGGTGTTCAAGGTCGGTGCGTGATGCAATTCGCCCCGGCGATTTTGCCACGTCATTAGACCTTCAGGACGCTTACTTCCATATTTCTATGCATGCGGAAATGTGGAAGTATCTGCGCTTCATCTGGGGAGGCAGGGTTTTACAGTTCGTTGCTCTCCCATTTGGACTGTTTACTGCCCCTTTTCTGTTTCACCAAGGTCACCACGCAGTTGGCGATGTTGGTGAGAGGCAGGGGAGTTCGTTTGCGGATGTATCTGAACGATTGGTTGGTTTTACACTGCTCGTCTCAGCACTGTGCCCTAGACACGGAGAAGGTTGTCCAGCTAGCTCAGGGCCTTGGCTTCAACTTCCTTTTGAAGAAGTCTGACTTCATTCTGTGCTCTGCATTCCAGTACCGCGGAATGCAGTTTGACAGTCTCCTTCTCTGTCCGTCCTTCTTCGGACAGGTTGCAATCCTTGATCAGTCTGCTCTCACTTACGGGTGTAGAGAGCGCTCCCTACCGTTTTCTTCTCTCCCTCCTTGGCAAGATGGAGTCGGTGGCTACCCTGTTGTCTTTGGTGGGGACTTCAAAAGACCTTCAGGGGCAACTTGCCGACCGAGTCACAGTCTGCTCTGACTATGATCAGATTGAGGTTCTGGGGGAGTGGTTCAGGGAAGCCACTTTACGCTGGCCGGACGTGACGTGGCTCCATTCGTCTGTGTCTTTCAGACCCAGGGGTCCTGTCGTCTATTTTTTCACGGTCGCCTCGAGCTCCGGTTGGGGCAGGCACTCAGACACGGCCTCGGTGTCCGGCTCTGGTCTGCAAACGAGTCTCTGCTGCACATCAACGTGCTAGAGATGGAGGCAGTTTTTTTTCTCTCTCTGTGCAGGGATTGATGTCAGTATTGCGTGATCGACCCGTGCCAATCTCGGGTGACAATGTCACATGTCTGAGTTATCTCCGCCATCAAGGTGGCACAGTCTCTACGACTCTGTCTCTTAAGGCTGAGCAAATTCTCTGATTTGGGCTCACTCTCATGGAGTTTTCTTTTCCACGGAATTCATTCCCGGGACATTGAATGTCCTAGCGGACTAACTGAGTCGGAGGAATCAGATTCTTTCTACGGAGTGGACTGTGGCGCACCAGGCTCTGGAGCGGGTGTGGCTTCGCTGGGGCAAACTGATGGTGGATCTGTTCGCCACCCGCTTCAACACACGTCTTCCGTGTTACTTTTCGCCAATGCACGAAACTCAGAACTCAGTCTCGTCATCTTCGCCGATGTAGACTGTTTTTCCCATAGGAACTTGGGCATGGCAAGGTATCTAAGACGTCCGTTTTCCTGTTGGATTCGTCTTTTTTGTTTACGGATGCGTATAGAAATGCGTTGCTTCATCCTCCTGCTGGTGCCTCCAGGACTCATGAAATACGCAAGGTTGCAACCTCTGTAGGGTTTGCCAAGAATGTCTCTCTGGCTCACCTTATGAGGGCGGCTTTCTGGCGCAGTGACTGTGTCTTCACACATCACTACCGGCGTGATGTTCGAGTCCGTCAGCTCAACGACACCTTTGGCATCAACAGATTGGTCGTTGCGGGTTCGGCTATTCGTAGTGGATGGGTGAGTGGTTTTATGTTTCGTCAGGTGTTTATGCACAACCCGCCACCCTCTGCTGGGTAATCATATCTCTGGTTGTCTACTGGTAAGGATGGAGGGAAAACCTGAAATTTAAACTAATTTCTATGTTTTCCTGACATACTTACCAGTAGACAAATTAGTGTCCCACCCACCTCCCCATTTTGTGCATTTTGTTCGGGTTCATCTCGACAGCTGTCAAAAGTGGGAATATGGCCTATGTGGACGCGTGTGGATACGAGGCATGGGAGAGTTACCTCCCCTTGGCCATTGTATCAGAGCACGCTGTCTCAAGCATGTGGATTGGCCTATGCTGGCGGCCATTAGTGGGTAAGAATTATGCAAATTCTTTTTCGACGTTGTCTACTGGTAAGTAATGTCAGGAAAACATAGAAATTAGTTTAAATTTCTTCAAATTTCAAATCAAAATTCAAAGTCACAATGATTAATCACTCCAGGAACGGCTATTGGCTCAGTGTCTCACAGACATTGGCTTGATGATGTGGATCCGACAAGACCAAGCATAATCTAGTAAATTTTCTATAACAGAGCTCTGTGGAGAAGTAGATTTTCCATTCAATACTTACAGTAAGTTCTTATTTCCACCATGGACCTCTGCAACAAAATGAGGAAACAGAGGTGTACACACACACACACACACACCAAAAAAAACAAGAAGGGCAAAGCCCATACGACTCACATGATTGACCTTGAACTTTACATGACCTTGACCTTCAGATGCCCCTCAAGGTCAAGGAACTAAACCTAACAATGACATCATACACTAAGAAATGCTTTACACATTTTTCCTACCAAAATACAGGTGACCAAGGTCATGCAACACAAAGCTGTTAATTCAAGACATAGGAAGCACAATGGTGCTTATTGGCACTTTCTACCATGAGATATAGTCACTTTCATTGGTTCACTACCCCATTTTGGTCACATTTCATAAGGGTCAAAGTGACCTTGACTTTGATGATATTTGACCAAATGTGTCTCATGATGAAAGTATAACATGTGTACTACAATGTTATGAAGTTTGGAACAGTTATCTTCCATAGTTCAGGGGCAAGGTCGCTTCAAAATATGTATACAATCCAACTTTGAAGAGCTCCTGTGACCTTGACCTTGAAGCAAGGTCAACCAAACTGGTATCAAAAGATAGGGATTACTTTGCCCTATATACCATATATAGGTCAGGTATCCAATCTCAAAAACTTCAGAGAAAATTGAGAAAATGTGAAAAATGGCTGTTTTTTAGACAACATTTATGGCCCCTGCGACCTTGACCTTGAAGCAAGGTCAAGTCACTATGTATGGTTTTTGAGGCCTTGTCATCATACACCATCATGCCACATTTGGTTTTACTCTGATTAACATGAGTCACTGTTTTGCCTACTCTTAACTGGTCGACAGCAAAGGGAGCGAATCTGGGTAGGCCTGACGTCATCGTAGACCTCCCAGATAAAGCACAGTGCTCTCCCCTTACCCCTCATAAGCCTGTGTGCTCGGGGCAAGACCTCAGTTCACTTCTTAGCTGTGGTCGACGCAAGTCGGAAGAGAACTACAAGAGATATGGGGAAGAGTCTCCGCTTCAGGCCGGACGAATGGCGTTATAGAGACGGACATGACATGGGGAGGCTCCGCTATTGCCCTTCTTCCACTGATAGCCATAGCAGACGCCGCGTTCGCGAGCAGCCTCGTTCTCGTTTCTCGCACTCGCCATTTTTCCTTCACCTCCTCGTTCGTCGAACGAACTTCGTCGGTCAAGTATGGCGCTCCACGTGGTTCGCATGAGTCAAGAACAATCTTTCTACCTTCCCAAGTGTGAACGAGGGATTACCTTAATCATGGGGAGGAGGATGGAAGACCGGATAGGTTCGGCGGTGAGTTCCGCCCTTGCCAAAGGTGGGTGGAATTTCATTCCCACAACTACTTGGTGTTCGCCTCGAGCCGGAGGGTAGCAACAGGACGATGGGCTTATTCCTCCTTCCATCCCGTCCCCACGCAAGGCCGCCTTCAGGAGCATTTCCATGGCAGTCCAACAAGGAAAACTGCTCTAATTCACGCCTGTTTACCTCCGCTGAGTTGGAGTTTTGGCCGGAAAGCTATGTCACTCTCACGGACTTTACTCTTTCGTCCGTCTGCTCTCGTCGTTATGAACTTTTCACGCTTGCTCCAAACGCCCCTCTCTAGTTGGCGCTGACAGACTAGTCTAAAATAAAGGGCGCAGTTGATCCTGACACGCTGTCGGTTCATCGGACTTGGAGAGGCCGACGGCCTCCATGGCGGCTGCCATTTTGCATCCGAGGGTCGCTTCATTCCACGCCACGGCGTCTGGGCTATGCGAAAGCTACATACCTTAGTTTCGTATCATATGAAGCTGAGAAAACGAAGTGATATTGTGCAAATGGTTAAAACAAAACCCAAAGGATGACTGACACTGGTGGAAAGATGAAAACAGATCTTTATTCTGATCTCTGCCAGCTCTTTCTAGTGGTGCTATTTGTATCTTCCTATGTTTATCCTAGTCGAGCTGCTGACTGTTTGAACCAGGGGCGCGTTGCGAACGGCGAGATTTGCTAAGGAAAGCAAGAAAACCAAGCATTCACAACGCTCTCGCTTCAAGGAAAACGAGGCCTAGGCGAGACTTCGCAAGCAGGGCGCGCTGCAAACGGCGAGATTTGCCACGATTTTCCAAGGAAAGCAAGAAACCAAGCATTCGCAACGCTCTCGCTCCAAGGAAAACGAGGCCTTGGCGAGACTTCGCAAGCAGCTCTGAGAGGTGGTCCGCCTAGCGAGAATAACGAGAAACAATGGCGGTTTTGCGACACACGAAGTTTGACTTTGTGTTCCAAGATCAGCTTGTGGGATCAGCGACTAATCGTGTCAGAGACACTGCGACATGCCCTGCTACCTTGGACAACTCGGACATGGCTACTGACGGGAGTGCCGTTGCAGTTGCCGACCGCCACCTTTTCCTTATGCACGGACGCATCAATGACATTGACAGCTTGGGGCTCCCACCTCCTCCCAGTCTTTCAGGTCTGCTCAGGACAGTGGGCAGCAGAAGAACGCTGCCGTCATATCAACGATCTGGGAATGAGGGCAGTGTTAGATGCCTTGAACTTGTGGAAGACAGACTGCAGGGCCATGTCGTGATGGTGCTAACCGACAACACAACGGAGGTGGCTCACATCAAGAATCAAGGAGGCACCTCCCCCAGGTTTATCTCGAAGGGGATTGGGATGTGCATGGCGGCAGGGGAGTTGAATCCTTTTGGGGCGGTTTTTTCGTGAGACCCATTCAGTGGGCCCTGAGCCCTCTCTCGTTCCCTCTGTTTGCTCACGATAAATCTGTTACAGTTTGCCCGTGCAGCGGGTATCCATCTACTGGTTCGTTACATTCCCGGGCGTTTGAACATGATGGCAGACGGACTGTCTCGGTCTCAAGCACTGCCAACAGAGTGGACGCTGCACCCGGGCGTGTTTGCCAGGAGTCATTGGCTTTTCCAGGCTGTGTTAATCGACCTGTTTGTAACGATATTCAACAGAAGGTTGCCGAGGTACGTGTCCCCTGTGCCATATGCCGCAGCTGTGCCTGTAGACGCCCTATCGATGGACTGGACAGGTCTAGACCTGTATGCGTCTCCCCCTCTGCCTCTCATTGCAACAAGTGATTCGACGTCTGGAGCAGTTCAACCACGAGATGCCGTTGGTAGCTCCACTCGGGTGGAACAAGTCATGGATTTCTCTGCTGCTTCTCCACTCCGTTCAGATTCCGAGGAATTGCCATGCAGAGTGAGCCTGGGCTCCAACATCGTTCACCCGTACGTCGAGAGT
Source organism: Theodoxus fluviatilis (assembly GCA_034096865.1). Classification (NCBI taxonomy): domain Eukaryota; kingdom Metazoa; phylum Mollusca; class Gastropoda; order Cycloneritida; family Neritidae; genus Theodoxus; species Theodoxus fluviatilis. Next base: position 83,693 of record JAWQFJ010028307.1, on the reverse strand, counting down.
CTGAACCTTCTCTTATTAAGACTATCAGGAGGGCAGTTGAGGACAGAGGATCTTCGACGAATGTGTTTTTGATCACTTTGGCCACAGCGGGCCGTGTAAGTGAGATTCAGGCCTTTTCAGCCAGAAGGGATTGTCTGAGATTCAACCAGAACGGATCTGTGTCCCTGCTCACCTTACCGGGCTTCATCGCCACGAACAGGTTGCCAGAGGTTGGCAGTCCACAGTACACATTACAGCCTCTTGAAAAAGAGACCTTCTGCCCAGTACGAGCACTGTCCTGCTACATAGAGCGCACCAAGGACAAAAGGAAGCCAGATGATCCGCCTTTTTCTACCGCTGCATGGCTCAGCAAGACCACCTCCGCAGTTTGGCCTCAGCAGGCCGTGTAAGTGAGCTTCATGCCCTTTCAGCCTGCAGGGATTGTCTGCGAATCAACCAGAACGGATCTGTTTCATTGCTCACCTTCCCGGGTTCCATTGCCAAGAGCTGGTTGACTGAGGTTGGCCGTCAGCAGTACACAATACCGCCTCTTGCAGAAGAGACCTTCTGCCCAGTCCGAGCACTGCCCTGCTACAGAGAGCACACTAAGGACAAAGGGACGCCTGATGATCCGCTTTTTCTACCACTGCAGGGCTCAGCAAGGACTTCTCCGCAGCTGATTTCCTCAGGGAATACGTCCCTTTTTGAGGAAGCGTATCATACGGCTGCAGATCATGGCAGGAGAAGACACAGCGAATACCCCTGGAGAGGGGCTGACCCTGCGCAACGGAACAGGAGAGTCAGCGGACACTGACCCCACTTCTTCTATTCATGCTACAGGGTCATCGTCAGCAGTGGCATCTCGGGGTTCCCCGGGAGCAGACCGACCGGAGGGCTCGAGAGCTGCTACCCAATGGAGCGGAGCGTCGGGTTCACTGCTGGAGGACTCACCTGGATCAGAGATGTTTCGGGACGGTCCCCTGATCTACACCGGCCAGCTCACGAGCCGCGTGCCATCGGGGCATTATCTCGAGAAGACGCAGCGGATACCCCTTCAGAGGGGCGGACCCTGCGCAGGGGAACAGGAGAGTCAGTGGAGACTGACCCCACTTCTCTTCGGGCTACAGAGTCCTCATCAGTGGGATCTCCTGGTTCCCAGGGAGCAGACCGGCCGGAGGGCTCGAGAGCTGCTACCCAACGGAGCGGAGCGTCGGGTTCACCGCTGAAGGATTCACCTGTCTCAGGGATCAGGGCTGTTTCAGGACAGTCCCCTGATCTACACCGACCAGCTCACGAGCCGCGTGCCATTGGGGCGTTAACGCGAGAAGACGCAGCGGATACCCCTTCAGAGGGGCGGACCCTGCGCAGGGGAACAGGAGAGTCAGTGCAGACTGACCCCACTTTGGCTACAGAGTCATCGTCAGTGGGATCTCCTGGTTCCCCGGGAGCAGACCGGCCACAGGGCTCGAGAGCTGCTCCCCATCGGAGCGGAGCGTCGGGTTCGATGCCGGAAGTTTCTCCTGTCTCAGGGATCAGGGCTGTTTCAGAACAGTCCCCTGATCTACACCGACCCGCTCACGAGCTGCGGGCCATTGTAGCGTCTTTGACCCTCTACAGAGGAGCAGCTTTGGCGGACGTCACCAAGTCAGTTGGTTGGTCGTCCGCCAGCACTTTCGGACGCTTTTATCTGAGACACATGGCTGGCGAGCATAGCGTCCGAGTGCATCATCTCCTGCGCCTGCCAGCGGAGGCTCATGGGCGGCGCAGTTTGTCTCACTGACCAGCATCTTCTTAGCTCCCTTTGCTGTCCTTCAACTTGTGCAGTGGTATAGTACAAGTCCTTAACCTCCTTCTCTTGCTTAACATCTATATTAACTTTTAGGGCGCTGGTCAGCGGAGCGAGTTCTTACCTCCTTACCCGCCTCCTGTTCGGAATTCGGCAAAACAGTGACTCATGTTAATCAGAGTAAAAGGTAATTTTTATCCTAAAATTAGTTTTAGGAGGATTAACATGAGTCACTGTGGGAGACCCTCCCAACCTGCCCCGCAAGGAGGAACTCGCCAAGCACTTGAAGAAGTGAACTGAGGTCTTGCCCCGAGCACACAGGCTTATGAGGGGTAAGGGGAGAGCACTGTGCTTTATCTGGGAGGTCTACGATGACGTCAGGCCTACCCAGATTCGCTCCCTTTGCTGTCGACCAGTTAAGAGTAGGCAAAACAGTGACTCATGTTAATCCTCCTAAAACTAATTTTAGGATAAAAATTACCTATTGATAGACTTAATAGCCTCTGAGAAAAATCCAACGTTAAAGTTTTCGGATGCCCGGACGGACGAAATGGGTGAGTACATAGACTCACTTTGCTTCGCATGTGAGTCAACAACAACTTTATCATCAACAATTACAAGAAATCATGTCATTTTCCTGTCTGGTTGTCACATACAACTATCACTGAAACTACTAACTTCTCAACCAAGTTTTATTAAAGGCTTTGCAATAATGTTGTTCCAGCCATTGCTGTTGCTGGTAATTCTATTTCACAATGCACATAAATGTACTGGCACAGCCAGCTTAACGGTGCATTTACTAAAAGAACAATACTGGTGGACACATTTAAAAACAGTACTGAAAAGCCATTAGCATGCAACTGAACACCTGAAAAATATAGTGAGGAATGCATGTGTGCATGCACACACACACAAAAACACACACACACACACACAGATCAAAAGGTGCGACCGCCAACATGAGTGCATACCTTCTTGACACTGCAAAGGCCTGGAGTGAAATAGTATATGTCAGCAGGGAGCTTGTTCTTGCTGTTCTCTCCTGTACCACGCACAACAATCTGCCTTTTCCACCCTGGCAACGAGTCAAAGAAAAGAGTCAACTTTTCACCCAGTGACAGGATCTCAAATCACATGCTCTCACCCCCAGAGATCAGGCTGCTCTCATCATCATTCAATGACCGCCTCAACTCTTTGGGAAGCATGCAACCAGACTGTTGGAGTACATGCCAAGGTTAAAGTTCACATTTTTTCAGCTCAACCTTCACAGGTACTCAATTTTACTCCTGGGTAGGCAGAAGCAATGTGAGTTACTCACTGATGCAGGGAGGCAACTCTGGGATCTGTGCAGCTTTGAAGCCACACCCACTAGCAGCAAGCAACTGCAGGTTTAGTGCTACAACCAATCTGCCACAGAGCCCTCAACCTGATGAATCCAGAGTATATACTGCAGTTACAAGTGGCACATGCAGCTGACCATTCCGTCTCAACACACCACCTCTCTTTTTATGATTTCTCATCCTCCACTTTCATGGCAAAACAATGAGCCAAGGCTGGCAGCTGACTATTCTCAGGACCCTTCCAGTGTGTCCCTCAAACTATCCCATCAATAGGGTGAGTTGCTCTCTCCTCAGGGCATACTGTAGGGTATTTTGAAGGAAATGCTCGTCTCATCCTTGGGTACTCGAGAGCTTAAATCTAATTACAAGTCGAATAGTCAAGGCGAATTAGAAGCACACCCAACATTTATGTAATGGTCAAATTCCTGGACCCATTAGTCCCTGAGAAAATGCCATAGTTTGAGTTTTGGTGCTTACCAGCTGATTATCTCAAAACTGGCTAAGGCCAAATGTTGATAATAACAATTGTAACTGTTCTGTGGGTAGAAATCTCCCTGCCTCCTACTCCACATTCCCAATCCCTATTTCAGTATTTGCATTCAATAACTTTGGTTCAGATGCATTACCAATGCAAACCAATGACACGAGATGAGTGGGCCCCAACTCACCAAGCTGCAGTGGTTTCATCAATGCATCCAGGTCCATGGTTTTCTTCATTGCTGTATACAGAGAAAACGAGAAAGATTACTTTTTTAAAGTGTAGCATATGGCCAGAACAGCTTTAGAAGCCCGCTACAGTGATTCAGCTAGGGGCAGCCCCAGAAAGAGCTACTGGGGGTGTCAGGACAGGGTTGGTGCATTCAGATCAAATTGTGTATTCAAACTACCAGATAGAGCTACTGGGGGTGTCAGGACAGGGTTGGTGCATTCAGATCAAATTGTGTATTCAAACTACCTGATAGAGCTACTGGGGGTGTCAGGACAGGGTTGGGGCATTCAGATCAAATTGTGTATTCAAACTACCAGATAGAGCTACTGGGGGTGTCAGGACAGGGTTGGTGCATTCAGATCAAATTGTGTATTCAAACTACCAGATAGAGCTACTGGGGGTGTCAGGACAGGGTTGGTGCATTCAGATCAAATTGTGTATTCAAACTACCAGATAGAGCTACTGGGGGTGTCAGGACAGGGTTGGTGCATTCAGATCAAATTGTGTATTCAAACTACCTGATAGAGCTACTGAGGGTGTCAGGACAGGGTTGGTGCATTCAGATCAAATTGTGTATTCAAACTACCTGATAGAGCTACTGGGGGTGTCAGGACAGGGTTGGTGCATTCAGATCAAATTGTGTATTCAAACTACCTGATAGAGCTACTGGGGGTGTCAGGACAGGGTTGGTGCATTCAGATCAAATTGTGTATTCAAACTACCTGATAGAGCTACTGGGGGTGTCAGGACAGGGTTGGTGCATTCAGATCAAATTGTGTATTCAAACTACCTGATAGAGCTACTGGGGGTGTCAGGACAGGGTTGGTGCATTCAGATCAAATTGTGTATTCAAACTACCAGATAGAGCTACTGGGGGTGTCAGGACAGGGTTGGTGCATTCAGATCAAATTGTGTATTCAAACTACCAGATAGAGCTACTGGGGGTGTCAGGACAGGGTTGGTGCATTCAGATCAAATTGTGTATTCAAACTACCTGATAGAGCTACTGGGGGTGTCAGGACAGGGTTGGTGCATTCAGATCAAATTGTGTATTCAAACTACCTGATAGAGCTACTGGGGGTGTCAGGACAGGGTTGGTGCATTCAGATCAAATTGTGTATTCAAACTACCTGATAGAGCTACTGGGGGTGTCAGGACAGGGTTGGTGCATTCAGATCAAATTGTGTATTCAAACTACCTGATAGAGCTACTGGGGGTGTCAGGACAGGGTTGGGGCATTCAGATCAAATTGTGTATTCAAACTACCTGATAGAGCTACTGGGGGTGTCAGGACAGGGTTGGTGCATTCAGATCAAATTGTGTATTCAAACTACCTGATAGAGCTACTGGGGGTGTCAGGACAGGGTTGGTGCATTCAGATCAAATTGTGTATTCAAACTACCTGATAGAGCTACTGGGGGTGTCAGGACAGGGTTGGTGCATTCAGATCAAATTGTGTATTCAAACTACCAGATAGAGCTACTGGGGGTGTCAGGACAGGGTTGGTGCATTCAGATCAAATTGTGTATTCAAACTACCAGATAGAGCTACTGGGGGTGTCAGGACAGGGTTGGTGCATTCAGATCAAATTGTGTATTCAAACTACCAGATAGAGCTACTGGGGGTGTCAGGACAGGGTTGGTGCATTCAGATCAAATTGTGTATTCAAACTACCAGATAGATGGAGCTCCACCCTACAACAAACAGGTTGCCAAAACTTCATATCCAACCCCAAGAGACGTCACTACACGCATTTAGTAATCTATCAGAAAAACAAACGCCCCCGCATCAACACCCTGGAAGTTTTTCTCTGAGGAATACTAATGTACATTCCAACAAATGTTTACACGAAATGAGCATTAAAAAAGACTTCGCCAAAGACAAGAGACCGATGAATGACTTTCAAATGAAAATGTTTGACTTTGTTGCTGGTTCCAAACTGTACTCCATGACTGACCAATCATTCAGCGATCTAACATTTCCATTGGCATTGCTGACATTTTTGGATCTTTGGAGACCCATTTTTAATTATGTAAAACCCTGATAAGCTCTTAAAACCAGTCATGAGAAATGAATGCAAAGATCCAATAGGTTCATGTAAGTGCAATATACATGTGAAAGTTAAGAGACGGGCATAGACTATATCTTACCGTCTTCAAGCATTAACCGCTGGACTATTTTGTCTTCCTTGGGTGGAGAATGTTCTCGCAAGGCATCCTCAGAGGGGTCTGTCACAATGGAGACATGCCTGTCAATCTCTGCCTCGTCTACTGGGGTTGCGATGGAGCTTGAGGCCACTTCAGCGGTGCTCTCCTTTTCCTTCTTGATGTTGCAGTTGACATTGTGAATGTCTTCCTCACACTCTACGTCCAAGCAGCTGGGGGTAAGCATAGCCCCACTGGAGTTTCCTTTACGTTCTGCATCCATCACCTCAGTGTCAGAGTCTGTCCGACTTTCGTCAGTTCCACTGTCTTTGTCACTCTCCACCATTTTATCATCTTGTGCTTCAACAGCATTGCTGCTCTCTTTCCGCCCTGAGGACCCAACTTCTTTCTCGACACTGGCAACAGGTATTGGATGTTCTGCATCTTGTATCCCAGCTTTTTTGTTAGTCTCAATTTTGCTTTTGTCATTGTGCTTGTTTTTGTTCTCTCCAGGGTCCATATGCACACTGTCTACTTTCTTTGCCATTGCCCCACCTGTCACATCATCAGCAACCGGTGACATGCTCCTTTTTTCACCACCAGCACTGGCCTTGGCAGCACTTCCTTCCACATATCCACCATCGCCACTTGCATCTGCAGATTTTGAAGCAGGTGAAGGGGCTGACTTGGACACGGTGACACCACTAATTGCCTCCTGGGATGTTTCACATGGGGTGGCTTGATCTGTCTTTCCCAGATGGGTTGTAGATGGATGAAGTTCACTCACAGTGCCATTTTCTTGCTCGCCACCATTTTCCCGATTGACCACATCAGTGCTGCCTGTGGAGGGACTTCCCACAGTAGTGACAGGGAGGTTTCCCTGTTCCGTTTTCCTGCCATTGCTGTCATCCTGACTGGGGGACTGTGTGGTGTCCATTCTTGGTGCAGGCAATGCAAATTTCTGGACAGGGTTGAATCGTGCCTTGTCGCCTTGTCCCAAACGACGTGCTCCTCACTAACCCTGGCAAAACAAGAATGACAATCATCTCATTTCAGGACATTTGAGAGTTTAACTGCCAAAGAAATGTTATTTCACTAAATATGATGTCTGATGTGATGAGTTAGGTCATGCTGTGACTCTTGCACATGGTGAAGTAGAAGTATGCCAATTATCTGTTCCAGAATCAGATTTTCGTTGTTGCACCAGAGGTGTTCACACATGGTGAAGTTTGTTTTTGAGAAACAAATCAATTGACTCCATCCATCTCCATCATCATACACAGTTACTCACATAACTGCAGAAATAACATCTGCACCACAATGATGATACCAAGCGACAAATTAATTACTGCTGCAGCTACAGTGGTCACCTTGCAGGGCCTCGGGGAGAAAACCAAAAAGGCCACGACAATTGAAATGAGTGTACATACTGAGGCCACAGCTTTTCATCACTCCTCAAACCAAGCTAAAGTTGACTGCCCTAAACCACTTAGCTACATGATATGCCACGTGGTACCCTGTGTCTCATTCTCAGTGGCCCAATCTCTGACTGCTGCTACTACAATCGACATTTCGATTTCAACACCGTAGCAATTTAAATGAACTATTGTTGTATTCTACACAGAGCTCTGAGAAATCAGTATCGTTATTTGGTTATCCTTTCTTTGTTTGTGTGTCAGTAATTCTAAGAATGAGTGTTTTGCATGTTAACCGGAAAAAAAAGGGAGACATTATAGAATTGTGTGAGTAGTTAGACCAACAGTTGAAGGTACAAGGAATAAGGAGTGTTCCCATTGGCAAATGGGCAGATATGTTTCAGAGAAATGGTGGGGAATAAAAATCCAGTCCTAAATTGTGAAACCATTTTTGGGAAACAGACATTTCACAGAAGTAAGTGCTTGCACATGAGGAAATGAGCATTTGAGTGAAACTGAAAGTATGTTTTCGTTTCAAGATGTGAGACAGCCTTGAGAGACATCTGCAACACTGGCTTTTCTATATGAAATTCCTGCTGCCTGAATCAAACAACATTTTCTTGTCTGTTCCGCTTAGAGTATGTGATTCTGAATATGGGACAATCATTTCCACTTGCAAGAACTGAGTAGAGATTCTGAGTGATTGTGCCTGGGAGCAAAGATGCATTCACATGGCACCAGTCATCACTCATATGCTGCTAAAGACCTTTGCACCAACGACCGAGTCCGTTCAACATTCTGGGCTGACACAGCTGCCTGCACCGGAGATGTAAAAATCTCTGTCAAACAGTGTTTTAAAACTGATCCACTTTAAAACAGAATTGCTACTGTAAGGTGCCTGTACTAATTGCACACATTGTCATGGGGGATGCCATGACACCACCCCCCCTCCCATCGCAGACATGTTGGACCCTGTGACACTTGTCCCACCATGCTGCATTCACTCTGAGAACATGCTATGGTGAGCTACAGAACATTGCCAAGGCAAGGCATCTAATGAACATGCAGACTGTCCAAACTCGGGCCTCTGCTTTGATAGTGTCCTGCCTTGACTATTGCAACTTCCTTTTGGCAGATGCCCCTCTAAGTCTGATGGCCTCTGCTTTGATAGTGTCCTGCCTTGACTATTGCAACTTCCTTTTGGCTGATGCCCCTCTAAGTCTGATGGCCTCTGCTTTGATAGTGTCCTGCCTTGACTATTGCAACTTCCTTTTGGCAGATGCCCCTCTAAGTCTGATGGCCTCTGCTTTGATAGTGTCCTGCCTTGACTATTGCAACTTCCTTTTGGCTGATGCCCCTCTAAGTCTGATGGCCTCTGCTTTGATAGTGTCCTGCCTTGACTATTGCAACTTCCTTTTGGCTGATGCCCCTCTAAGTCTGATGGCCTCTGCTTTGATAGTGTCCTGCCTTGACTATTGCAACTTCCTTTTGGCAGATGCCCCTCTAAGTCTGATGGCCTCTGCTTTGATAGTGTCCTGCCTTGACTATTGCAACTTCCTTTTGGCTGATGCCCCTCTAAGTCTGATGGCCTCTGCTTTGATAGTGTCCTGCCTTGACTATTGCAACTTCCTATTGGCAGATGCTTCTCTAAGTCTGATGGCCTCTGCTTTGATAGTGTCCTGCCTTGACTATTGCAACTTCCTTTTGGCAGATGCCCCTCTAAGTCTGATGGCCTCTGCTTTGATAGTGTCCTGCCTTGACTATTGCAACTTCCTTTTGGCAGATGCCCCTCTAAGTCTGATGGCCTCTGCTTTGATAGTGTCCTGCCTTGACTATTGCAACTTCCTTTTGGCAGATGCCCCTCTAAGTCTGATGGCCTCTGCTTTGATAGTGTCCTGCCTTGACTATTGCAACTTCCTTTTGGCAGATGCCCCTCTAAGTCTGATGGCCTCTGCTTTGATAGTGTCCTGCCTTGACTATTGCAACTTCCTTTTGGCAGATGCCCCTCTAAGTCTGATGGCCTCTGCTTTGATAGTGTCCTGCCTTGACTATTGCAACTTCCTTTTGGCAGATGCCCCTCTAAGTCTGATGGCCTCTGCTTTGATAGTGTCCTGCCTTGACTATTGCAACTTCCTTTTGGCAGATGCCCCTCTAAGTCTGATGGCCTCTGCTTTGATAGTGTCCTGCCTTGACTATTGCAACTTCCTTTTGGCAGATGCCCCTCTAAGTCTGATGGCCTCTGCTTTGATAGTGTCCTGCCTTGACTATTGCAACTTCCTTTTGGCAGATGCCCCTCTAAGTCTGATGGCAAGACTGCAGAAGTTACAGAATGCAGATCCGCCGGTCATCACAAGGACAAGGAAGTGAAAATGCATCATTCCAGTGTTGAAATCCCTCCACAGGCTCCCTGTGTCAGAATACTGGGGCCAAAACACTAGTCTACAGACCTGCCAACCCACCATCATGCCAAAGAGTAGCATCCAGAGCTATTTGGAGTAGCATTGAAGGAATAGGCGTAGCAGGGGTGGGGGGTGGGGATAGATAAAGCTGTGAGGTTGGCGCGATAAGCTGACCCGGTGGCGTGAAAGCGGGGGGGGGGGGGAGGAGATAAGGCTGTGAAGGCGGCGCGATAAGCTGCACTGGCGGCGTGAAGGGGGGGGGGGGGGGGGGGGTGGAGATTCTCCATCGTGGTCAAAAGTTCAAGCACGCGGGAAAAGCGTAGTTTTTATGGACAAGCGTAGCAGCGTAGCAAGCATGTCGAAAGCGTAGCATACTATGCCTAAAGCGTAGCATTTGGCAGGTCTGAGTCTAAGACAGAGGCTCTTCCTCTGAAAACTGTCAGACTCCTCACTTCTCATGAAGTTCTTGTCCCGCCTTATAGTTATATTCCATTGCACCTCATACTTCACTGCAACTTATGTTCCACTGCATTTTGTATTTAGGCACGCCTTGTAGGGTGCCTTATATTCCACTGCACCTCGTATTCCACTACAACTTATATTCCACTGCATTTTGTATTCATGCACGCCTTGTAGTGTGCCTTACATTCCACTGCACCTCGTATTCCACTACAACTTATATTCCACTGCATTTTGTATTCATGCACGCCTTGTAGTGTGCCTTACATTCCACTGCACCTCGTACTCCACTGCAACTTATGTTCCACTGCATTTTGTATTCAGGCACGCCTTGTAGAGCGCCTTATTTTCCACTGCACCTCGTACTCCACTGCAACTTATGTTCCGCTGCATTTTGTATTCAGGCACGCCTTGTAGAGCGCCTTATTTTCCACTGCACCTCATACTCCACTGCAACTTATGTTCCACTGCATTTTGTATTCAGGCACGCCTTGTAGTGTGCCTTATATTTCACTGCACCTTATATCCTGACATGCCTTATATGAAGCTTTTGTTGCAATTTCTTTAACTCTTAAGATCTGTCATATATAACGATGCGTCTCGTAGTCTGACAGTTAAGGTACTTTATATCTTATATCATCAATATGATTCTATGAAGTTTAAATGTGTATTTTGTCAATAATGCAGATACACTTAAGATTACGGGTCACACTACTGGAGTCGTTCGAGGAGACGAGTGCGGGACTGACAGTGAAGCTGGAGGGCAATGCAAGCTGACGGGCAACAGCATTTATTCTGTATAAACAAACAGATGAGCATTTTTGTTTACATAAGTTTACATTTAATTAATAATTTACATCAATCAGATACTGTGGCCCATCAGCTTGCATGGTCTGCCAGCTTTGCCGTCTTTCCTGCACTCCTCTCCTTGGACAAGTCCATGGGCACGTTTGTTTGGCATAAGTCCCTTGATGGCTAGTCGCGGGAGAGCGAGATGCTCCTATAGCTAAATAAATGGCCAATCATCAACTGGTACGGCGGAAGTCCAAGAGAACATGGCTGCGTCCTGGTGCCCGAGTTGGTGAAGAAGTTGCTGATAAACGAAATAACTGACAATACAGATATCACATCAGTTTTTTCACTTGATAGAACATACCATGGTGTCATATTTAATGGCATGGGAACTTTTTCAACGAAAAAAAGCAACCTGGGCCCGTATTCACAACGGCGATTTATCTTTTTAACACTCGGTTTATCCCCTAGACCAGCGTTATCTTGATCGGTTAGATAAGGTACGGTCGTCAGAGGATCCTAGGTTACGCTTTGCTATATATACTGGTTTCCAGCCAAGGGAGAGCGGAACAGGCAGTTGGAATCGTCTGAGTTTAGAGATAAATCGGAGTTAAAATAAATCGCCGATAGATCGCCGTTGTGAATACGGGCCCTGGGTTCAACTGTAGACAATTTTGTCGAAAATGTTATGCCTTGATTCATTTCGATCAATTCAAGGGACATAATTCATAGAGCGTACGTGTACAGTGTTGCATGTTTGCAAGGGATCAAAAAAAATTTCAGCAGTGTATGTCCAGAAATAACCTATACACCTACAAATGAACACTTGAACAGCAAATACTTCCGTGTACGTAAACTTTTCCATTCTCTGACCCTGAGAAGCACATTACAGGCACCGTTATCTCCAAACACCAGCCCAACTTGCACTGTTTCCGCCATTTTGGCTCATCCGGGTCTCTGCAGCTGACGCATCAAGGGAGCTCCAGAGTTCCCTCGGCTTCCCTTCTTCACAGCGAGTGTCTCCTTATGAGCGAGGAATGTAGGCAACACCTAGCCCTTGCGATTCTCTCGAGATTATGCGCCTAACAAACGCGCCCCACTAGTGTGGCCCATTATCAGAAATCTTTCCAATTATGCAACTTACTAATGTCTCAGGAAATGTCTCATCAAAATGCAACAAATGAATTATTAAAAACAAGAGCATGTGACTAACAGTGTTCTTGAGCCTTGGTGATAATCTATAATACTTTCCATCTTGAGCAAGTAAACATTGGACAATCTATTTCACAAGTGACGATGCTGGGTGCACTGGTCGCATACTCAGCAGACACAGATGACTAAAACTAAATCCCTTTAAATAGCAAGGTGTATCCTCAAAGGATGACAGTATGAGTGGATAGGTAAACATGCATATAGTTTTATATACTAGAGTGTCACATAGCAAAACATCAACATCTGCTTACCTGCACCAATGAAATTGAAGCCCGCCCAACGCTTATGTCCAGAGGGCGAACACCCCCTGTTGCCACTTCCTGCTAGATAAATGTAAAGGGCAGTAACTCTTAGTGATGCTGATTCAATGCTGTCTGTAGACACATTTTCTCACTCATTGTCATTATGCACTGCTGATTTTTCCCATCAAATGAAGACAATACTCTTTAGTTTATTCTACAGCAGCCTATTTCTCTCACTCTCTTACTAAGATGTGCAGATATTCGATATTTTTTCTTATAGTTGCTATTCTTTACTTTACAACATTTCAAGTAACAACGTAACTAAGTCAAACCCAACATCAAATGATACATGTTCCACTAAGTATCACTAACTATACACTAAAAGATGTAATAAATTTTTCTGAACATTCTGCAGTTAGTGTGAAGCTGTCGTGCATGCGTTCGTTAACAGTTACAGTGTGATTTCGCCGCCGCAGTTGCGTCAACACTACAGTAACAGTAGACCTAAATTTCTAACAGCCACAACACGCACAAGATAAAGAATACACGATTGACATGAGTTACATTTAAAAGAAACAATAGCATACGTCTCTCTAAAACTATTGTACCATGCACTTTCAACAGGGAGAGAAATAGAGAAAAGACTCACTCATCCACTGTGCTACACGACTTTCGCTGCACAAGTCTATCGCGCACATATAGAGACGCAAATGAGTCTAATGATATTAACGACACACACAATTAATCAAAACCAAAAGTCTGTATTCTAATTACATATATTTGTTGTAGTATAACATTTATTCTTGTTTTTATTCTTCTCTGATTATAAATGACGACAATATCACATGGTTGCTAAAATGGCGCGGCCCGTTGACTAGTCGAGTGCAGCAGCGTTTGGCAGCTACGGGCAGTTAAAATCCTGCATCAGAAGTTTCTGCCGTAACATAACGTTTCATGCAATGTTGTGATGCACTGAACATCTGATTTACGACGTTCGCGATGATTTAGTGCGTTCACATTACGCTAGCAGCATCCGATAGATGTGTTTTCATGTCTCCAGTGGGCATGAAGATCCGATTTCTCCCACGAACTTTCACGTTTTCCTATACCTTTCTCTATCTTCAGCCTGTTCTGAAGCACCAATGTGTCTTGAGAAAATACAAACACTACAAAGTGAATGACTTGCTTGAAAATCATGTGTATCTATCGAAAAGATCGAAGCTATGCTCCAGTGTTTACATCATCGATTCTCACGTTGCAGGTAATTCCGTCTGTCACTGTCACTGTGTGCGCGCGTCACTGCGTGGGTACAGTGCGTGTGCGTGTGTGTTTTGGAGGTGGAGATGGGGGGAGAGTGCGTGGGTACAGTGCGTGTGCGTGTGTATGTGCGTGTGTGTTTTGGAGGTGGAGATGGGGGGAGAGTGCGTGGGTACAGTGCGTGTGCGTGTGTATGTGCGTGTGTGTTTTGGAGGTGGAGATGGGGGGAGAGTGCGTGGGTACAGTGCGTGTGCGTGTGTATGTGCGTGTGTGTTTTGGAGGTGGAGATGGGGGGGAGAGTGCGTGGGTACAGTGCGTGTGCGTGTGTATGTGCGTGTGTGTTTTGGAGGTGGAGATGGGGGGAGAGTGCGTGGGTACAGTGCGAGTGCGTGTGTATGTGCGTGTGTGTTTTGGAGGTGGAGATGGGGGGAGAGTGCGTGGGTACAGTGCGTGTGCGTGTGTATGTGCGTGTGTGTTTTGGAGGTGGAGATGGGGGGAGAGTGCGTGGGTGCATGCATGTGTGCCCCTGTAACACCAGTATGTAAATTGTTTAGGATTGTGTTCACCCATTTTCTTTATACGGCAATGATTGATAACATCAGTGTATTCTTGTGTCCAGAGGATGTAGCCAGACTCGTAGTCCAGCACTGTGCCAGAAAGAACAGTGTCATTCTTGAAGCCAATCCTGGTAAGTATTAGCTAACAAAATTTGCTTTAATTTCATATGGTGTGCCTAATACAACACTTAATTTTGATGATGATGATGATAAAACACTTAATTTTGATGATGAAGATGATGATGATGATGCTGATGATAAAACACTTAATTTTGATGATGATCATGATGATGATGATGATGATGATAAAACACTTAATTTTGATGATTATGATGATGATGATGATGATGATGAGGAGGAGGAGGAGGAGGAGGAGGAGGAGGAGGAGGAGGAGGAATAGGAGGAGGAGGAGACTTGATGAATGTCCAGGATGATGAATTATAAATAGTATTTATATTATAATCATAGTCATTGTAATGAAAACTGCATCTTTGTGATAGTTTTTTCCTCTTTGTCATTTGATATGTTGCAACTGTTGCCTTTGCAATGTTGATTTAGATATGGTTGCTTTCCTAGCTTGCACCAGGATATACAAAATCCAGTAATTGTTTCAAAAAAACCTTTATTTATGCTCTTGCCGATTCATAGGGGATATGATCAGTTCACAGCAAAACCAATATTGCACTTCCATCTTGTCTTAGGGCTCTATCCTGTGAGGACGCGGTCACTGTTTCTGCGCTTTCTTGCCTGTCTTCACGCTCTCATGTCTTTTCTCATGCTCTTACATGTCTTTTCTCATGCTCTTACATGTCTTTTCTCATGCTCTTACATGTCTTTTCTCATGCTCTTACATGTCTTTTCTCATGCTCTTACAAATCTTCCTGAAGAGGACTCATTCCATAAAGGAAGACATGCACTCTTTGTTCGTTTTCACCTACCATCTGTCGAGCTCTCACACACACATGCACTTGTGCACCTATATCCTTTTTGTAAGTTCTCTAGTAGTGTTAAGGTTGGTGTGGTTGTTAATGGCTCTGACACAACCAGACACAAAAAAAACAAATAAAGAAATTCCTTCCTCAGTCACTAATCACATTAATTTTAAAAGCAAACATGCCACAAACAGGATTAAACTTGAAACAATTGACTCAATACCAATATACAAATACACACCTTTAAAATACCAGATAATTTTGTATAATTTGATGAAAAGAAGAATGAAAATACAAATACAATTAACACACACACACGCCCCCCTACTTACTTACTTACTTACTTATACCACAGTCCTCCAGCATACTCGGTTCTGAGCAACTTTCTTCAGCTCTCCCCATGACAGGTTGCAGTTCCTCATCTCTTCCTCGCAGGATCGCCTCCAGGTGGTCTTGGGGAACCCAACTCGTCTCTTGCCCTGAGGACTGCAAGGCCTGCAGTGTGATGTCATGTGGAGGTTTCCACAAGGTGTGTCCGATCCACCTTCACTTCCGCCTTGCGATCTGTTGTCCGATGGGATCCTGGTTTGCCTGCTTCCACAAGTCGCTGTTCTTGACTTTGTCTGTCCACCTGATCTTAAGGATGTTACGAAGGCATCTGTTTATGAAGACTTGGAGCTTGTTGGTCAGAGTGTTGGTGACTCTCCAGGTCTCAGAGTCATAGAGGAGGACAGACTTGACGTTGCTGTTAAATATCTGGAGTTTTGTGTGGGTAGAGAGGGATGTTGATCTCCAGAATGGTCTCAGAGTGTTGAAGGCATACCTGTCTTTCCCAATTCTGGCTTTGATGTCCTCGTCAGAACCGCCTGTTTCTGATATGATGCTGCCCAGGTAAGTAAAGGAGTCCATCTCTTTGAGTTCCTTGTCTCTCAGGGTAACAGGCTTCTGCTGCTTCTTGTTCATGGCCATGGTCTCTGTCTTTTCCAGGTTGACCTGTAGCCCGGTCTTCGCTGCTTCTCGGGCAAGGTTGTCTGTCTTCTGTTGCATGTGCTGGTAGCATTGGGACATCAGGCACAAGTCGTCTGCAAAGTCAAGGTCGTCCAAGGTCTGTGTCAGGGTCCACTGGACTCTGATCCTGCCTGTTCTGGTTGTCTCTCACATGACCCAGTCCACCACGAGCAGGAAAATCATCAGCGACAGCAAGTATCCTTGACGGACCCCTGTAGTCACCTCAAATTCCTCTGTCAGTTTGCCGTTGTGGATCACCTGGCACGTGGCGCCCTCGTACAGCTGCTGGATCAGGTTGACATAGGCTGGCGGGATTCCATAGTGATGGAGGAGTCTCCAAATGGTCTCTCTGTCAACGCTGTCAAATGCCTGGCGGAAGCCAATAAAGTTCAGGTACAACGTTGACTGCCACTCCAGGGACTGCTCCAGGATTATCCTGAGCGTAGCGATCTGGTCCGTGCATGTCTTGTCCTTCCTGAAGCCAGCTTGTTCTGGACGAAGTCTTTTGTCGACAGCGTCTTTCAGTCGATCCAGGATGATGCGGGTTAGTACTTTACTTGGCACTGACAGTAGCATGATGCCGCGCCAGTTCTTGCATAGTCCGAGATCTTCTTTCCTTGGGAGTTTCACCAGCTGTCCTTTTTTCCGTCCAGATTTTCTGTAGTAAAGGCAGCAGCATGGTTGCTGTGGTGGAAATGTCTGTCTTGAGTGCCTCTGGTGGAATTCTGTCCGGTCCAGCTGCTTTGTTGTTTTTGAGCGCCTTCAGGGCCTTCTGGATTTCTGCTTTAGTTGGGGGGTTGGTGGTAACTCCCAGTGAAGTGTCCACAGGAGGGATGTCAGGTCTCTCTGATGGCTGGGGTCGTGAGAAGGTCCTTGAAATATTCGGCCCATCGTTGTCTCTGGTCCTCCTCCTTGGTGATGGTGTGCCCTTCGTTGTCTTTAGCCGGTCCGTTTTGATTTGACTTCTTAGTGGAGAGTGTTCGGCTGATCTTGTACAGAGTGCTGAGGGAAAAATTGCCTCCACACAATTCCGGTATGACGACACTCCCGTCGGAAAAAGAAAAGAAAAAGGGTCATGCCATTAGAACACCCAGGAGGCCAATACCTGGTCACTCCTGACCACAGTGAAAGTAGCTGCGACACCACCTACACCAAGTGGCAACCAGAATGCAAATTAAGACGAAAAAAAAATGTAAACAGCCACGCAGTGGGCTATGGAGAGTCACAGATCTTCTCAAATACCCTCCCTCAAGTGAATAAGCCCCTCGTTAAATAGCCTAGATAAGAAACCAAATTTGTGTGCAACAGAGAATGTTCACCACTAGGGTGATAAAAGCATGTTCAAGGTGCATGAAAAAGTTAGTCTGAAAATTCCCATGGAAATCTAACCACAAACAATAAAACTGCAAAGTCCTTGCTCAGTGAAATAATTCTAATAGTCAGATTGATAGATGGAGTTTTATGGTCTATCAAAATGTGTCATTCATATGAGCTCAAAAATAGCTACAATTAGAGTAAACAAAAACAATAAAGCAACAGTTTCATACCTCTTATAAATCCCGTGTGGGACAATTCTTACCCTGAAGATAAAGGGAAACATAAGTATAATAACAAAACCATCCAAACAAGCCCAAAAATTAAAATAAACCGGTTTGAGTCGTGACAAGTAGAACTTTCTAGAAAAAACATGAACAACTCTGTTGTCTGGAAGCAGCTCAAATCGACGTCACATGACACATCAAAAGCAATTATGCCCTATCAACGTGACATAACTAAGCAACGGCCTTGGGGGGATTTTCGTCAAGGCTGGAAACTTTCTCAATGCTCTAGCATTTTCCAGCACTTAATAACAACAGTTGCATATTCAGAAGCTCATGCCCTTCAAAATGAGTTACCTGTCGGTATGGCTTCCCTCCCCTCTTAGCCTGGAAAGAGGTGTGTGCAAACACATTCACACACACACACCAGACCTGCCTACTACTACGGTTTAACCGTAGTTTCTACGGAATTTAGCCCAAAACTACGGACTACGGTCAAAGTTTAACAAATACGATTTTTTTGTAGTTCGATATTACGGAAAGTGTAAGTCACATTTCAGGTTAGGTTCGCCTGATGACATTGTTTAGCCGTGCGTGAATTACGCGTTTCCGGTTGTCGTTTTTCGCGCATGCGCGCTCTTCATTGTAGAATTGGAAACCAAAAGTGAAAGATGTCGTCGCAGGCAAAAAGACTACATGAAACTTCCGAGTCCGACACGGACAATGAAACCGCGGACTCTTCTACGAGTAAAACAAAGAAGAAGAAGAAGGCTCCAACGCAAACTTTTCGGCCCCATTACTCGGAGAAGTATCGAGTTCTCACTCGCAGCGAAAAAGGTGCTGAATTCGCGCACTGCAGTGTTTGCTCGTGTGACTTTACGATTCGACATGGCGGAATAAATGATTGCAAAAGGCATTGCGAAAGCAAAGCCCATGTGGATAAATGTGTGCCTCACCCAACTTCAACAACAAAGGCCATAACGAACTACTTCACTCAAAAACCCAAGGAAAGTGGACCGACAGTGGAGCAGGTCACGCGCGCAGAAACCATGATGGTGGAACTGTTGACAGAACTGAATCTCCCATTTACATCAGCTGACAAGTTCACAGAGGCCTTCCCAAAAATGTTTCCGGACTCTCAAATTGCTGCGAAGTTTGCCTGTGGAAGATCCAAAGCTACTGCTGTTGTGAAGAAGCTGAGCAATGGTTTTCAAGAAGAGCTCATCATGAGAATGAAGAATGATCCTTTCACGATCTCCACTGATGGTAGCCAGGACACTCGGGAGAAACTGTTTCCATTGGTGGTCCGCACAGTAGACCAGGAAACAGGCCAGGTTCATTCTGAACTGTTATCCGTTCCAGCTCTAAGTGATCGAGCCACAGGTGACTCACTTTATTACAAAACATAGGTCTTTAAACTTTGTCATGCATCTTTGCAACAAAATTAGAGGCTGGAAGATCCTATCTAACATTTAAAGGTAACACTGATTGACATGACTGTACTAATGTTACATCATGTCACTCTACTTTTGTTCTGTTCAGTGTGACTGTGTAGTCTTTACTGCACACATAATTGAGAATGTAAAGCGCTAGAACTCAAATGTCAAATAGGCACTATGACTATAAAAATAGCCATTATTATTATCAACCAAAGGTGTGTGTTGTCATTTTTTTTTCCAGTCCTTTTTGTGTTTGCCTTGTCTGTGGATTACAAGTGTGCCATGTATTGTTTCAGGTGAAAACATTTTCAAGCTTATTGATGATGTTATGACTGACCATGACAGCGAAGGGAGAGAAGTTGTGAAGATACCTTGGAAGAACTGCCTAGCCCTTGGCTGTGATAACTGCAATGTCATGGTGGGAAAGAAGGCTGGGGTCTACGCATTCATGACAAAGAAGCATGGCAATGTGTATCTGGCTGGATGTGTGTGTCATTTGATACATATTGCTGCACAAAAAGGTATTTTTTATTTATTCATCTGTTATTAAAGGCACTAGAGAACCACCCTGCATGCTAAAATGGGTTAATCCACAGCTACACAGTCTAAAAATGTAGTGATCTACCAATTTGTGCAGTTTAAATCGTAGTGGATTGCCAGAAAAACAGGTTTGAAAATATACAAAAATCTAAAATTGTAAAAATAGTATCTGCGTTTGCGAACATGGATACTAATTTTAGAACAGGAACAATATGATCAGTGGCTAGTCCACGCATTGTATAACTCTAATCTCTTTCACTAAGTTCATTTCTCCTTTTGAATTTGTTATAGTCTGAAGTAAAATCCACTTGTTTCAATGACTGCTTACATCGGCATCTAACAGAAAACTACGTTTGAAATTTGAAATCTATCAAGGGACACAACTCGTCATGGCATGAATGACTGCCAAGAAATCTAACTACATGTACTGTGATGTGGTACTAGCAATTTATTTCTGTGTTTGAATATTGTAGCAAATCATCCTTTTAACCCCTCACAGGAACGTTTATGACATTACTTGCATACGTGAAAAAATAGAATTAATTATTGAGCGTTTCCTGCATATGAGCGTTTAATATTTTATCAAGTATAAATAACAGAATGCATTATTTCACATGTTACTAAAGATGTACACTAAATTCCACAGTGCAAACCAGTATTCAGTAGGATAATGAGTTGAGTGTACTAATGTGGTATTTGTGTGTGTTTGTTTCAGCATCATCTGAGCTGTCTCTGAAAATCGATGAAGTCCTGGTGGATGTGTACTACTATCTTGACAAGAGCAGCAAAAGACTTGAGGAATTGAAAAACATCCAGCTCCACCATGATGTCAAGGCTACTCGGATCTTAAAGCATGTGCCAACGCGCTGGCTCAGTGTCAGAACATGTCTTCCTCGGCTGTTGGAGAACTGGGGTGCGCTGAAAGAATTCTTTCAAAAGGAAAGACAAGAACGAAAGCAGAAGACCAATTCTCAGGCTGATCGCCTTGAACGTCTGTACACTGTCTTCAGTTCCCAAACATCAAAACTGTACTGCATGTTTCTGAACAGTGCACTGCAAGTGTTTGACGACCAGAATCTTGTGCTGCAGTGTGAAGAGCCGAAAATCCATTTGCTGAGACGAACTATCTTCAAGTTGCAGCGTACCCTCTATGAGAGGTATCTGAAGTCTGTTGCCCTTTCAAACAAGGGTGGGGAACTGTTGCGGGAGGTGAAGTTTGAACAAGCGTACCACCACAAGGCTGATGAAAACCTCACCATTGGAGATGATGCAAGGGAGTTCATCAACAACACAAGCAGCCTTCGGCCAGAGAAAGTGAAGAAATTCTACATGGAGGTGAAGCAGTTCTTCATGACGGCATCTGCATACATCAACAAGAGCTTTCCTTTGGGCAGTGACCATGTGCTGTTGAAGCATGCAGAAGTAGTTGATCCGAATGTGGTGAGGACCAAAATGCAAAATGATGCTGAGGCAACTACACCTGTGCCTGACAAGGATAGTCATCTGGAGTCCATCAAGTACTTCCTTCAAAAGTACCCTGCCCTCATCCCCCCTGGAGGATCTGCAGACAACATCCTGCTGGAATTCTCAAGATTCCAGACTCACATCTTTGAAAGCTTGCCAGATCAAAATGAAACAGGGAGGATAGATGACTTCTGGCAATCTGTCAAAGATCTCAGAGATGAAACCGGCTGTGAGAAATTCCCTCACCTTCCCAGTTTCATGCAGGGGATCCTGACAATACCCCACTCTAGTGCCCATTGTGAGCGAATCTTCAGTCTTGTTCGAAAGAACAGAACAGAAACCAGAGCCAGCATGAGTCAAGAAACATTGGAGTCTCTACTAGTTCTCAAGTCTGTTGGCAAACAAGAAAGGGTGTACACCAATGTTCAGCTTCAGGAGCTGAAATCCTGCTACAAAGAAAGCCTGAAGAAAAAAGACTAGTGTCAAAGTGGAGTCAATGTGAAACTGAGAACGATTGTGAAACTGATTTGTTGGATTGATTGTGAAACAGCGATTGTGCAGTGTACATGGAACTAAGTGCAATTTTGAACAGAAACAATGTATTTGGAGAATTGATGAAATACAGTAGCAGTTGGAACAACAAACAAGTAAGTTATAACAGTTTGAAAATAATGTGAAGTAAACTTGTGTTATGTTCATTTTGTTCAAAATAATGCCGCGATACCGCGATTCGAGTGACTACTGACAAGGAGTCCAAAACTACTGAAATTAGCCCTTTTTAGCCAAAAAACTACTGAGAAGGTATTTTAGAGGTAGGCAGGTCTGACACACACACACACACATACACACACAGACACTCACTCACACACACACACACACACACACACACACACACACACACATGCACACACACACACACAAACACTCACACACACACATGCTAAAGCTTATAAGAGAAGTAACTAGCTGGATCGCTGCTGTCAATTTTGTTACCAGCTTGCTTGGACGAACAGACTCATGATGAGAAATGAACAGTGACTATGCACCAAGGAGAAAAACATTGCTATTGTCATTATGTCAAAACGTGTGTGTAGGGTGTGTGTAGGTAGGACAACTGATGTCTCAAGTGATGGTCGACGTAAACAGTTGATGACTGCACCTTTCACAAGTTTTCAATTTCTCAGTAGGGTACTGTTTGTTTCAGATGCAACTTGGGTTGGATCGATGTAAAGGGTTAATTACTTCCTATCAGTTTTCAAGTGGCACGCGCTTCTTTGGGCTGCATATAGCTGAGTCACTGGAGCAGGACTTGAAATCTCAATGGTCTGAAGTTTTCTGGTCTCTTGATCACAATTGTGGATGATTCCATGAGCATCTATAACATTGGCTTTTCCCCCCCCTTTCACTCTAAAACTGATTTGCTTTTCACCTTCGACTGAAAATTGTGTGAGTATGATATTGTGTTTTGTGTCCTCAAAACAAAAAGCACTTGGATGTGTTGTGTACATTCATATTTGGTGCCTGTTTTCCTTGCAGGGCCTGGTGTACTGACGAGATGTTTCCTAAAGCTCAAAGTCCCAAGACTTGTCGGTGCTGAGGCCAGGATGGAATTCTTGCCTTACCTTGATGTAAGCCAAGCAGTCTCTGCCCAGTTTGACATCCATTTCTTTCTTTCTTTTCATTTTTTTCTCTTTCTTCCTTCCTTCCCTCCCTCCCTCCCTCCCTCCCTCCCTCCCTCCCTCCCTCCCTCCCTCCCTCCCTCCCTCCCTCCCTCCCTCCCTCCCTCCCTCCCTCCCTCCCTCCCTCCCTCCCTCCCTCCCTCCCCTCCCCTCCCCCCCTCCCTCCCCCTCCCCTCCCCTCCCCTCCCCTCCCTCCCTCCCTCCCTCCCTCCCTCCCTCCCTCCCTCCCTCCCTCCCTCCCTCCCTCCCTCCCTCCCTCCCTCCCTCCCTCCCTCCCTCCCTCCCTCCCTCCCTCCCTTCCTTCCTTCCGTCCTTTCTTCCTTCCTTCCTTCCTTCCTTCTTTTCAAGAAAGTTTCATTTGCATTTCAAAACTCTTCTGTTCAGTCCTTGTAACTAGCATGGTTTGAGATGACTTCATACAGAAAGTAATATTGGCACCCTTTCACCTCCCCAAACACACACACACACACACACACACACACACACACACACACACACACACACACACACACACACACACACACACAAACACACACGCACGCACACACACACACACACACACACACACACACACACACACACACACAACTATATATGTAAAAACTCACAAAAACACAACAGACCCCCCACCCCAACCAACCAGCCAGCCAGCCAGCCAGCCAGCCAGCCAGCCAGCCAGCCAGCCAGCCAGCCAGCCAGCCAGCCTGCCTGCCTGCCTGCCAGCCAACCAACCCACCACCCCACCCCACCCCACCCCACCCCACCCCACCCCACCCCACCCCACCCCACCCCACCCCACCCCACCCACCCACCCACCCACCAACCCACCCTCTCTCATAAACATGGAGGGAATTCAACACAATTCAACAGTTTTGAACAGTATGCCTCTGTATGTTTAAGGCAAGGAGATGTTTACTTTGTTTTAGAGTTTCAGCTGTTTATAAAACAAATATCTTCTGCATTCTCTTTTACTAGTTTTAGGTGTGTTTTTTTAATGAGCTGTTTCTAAGATTTTTTGTAGGATGATGATAGTGGTGGTGGTGGTGACGGCAGTAGTGATGTGGTGGGGGTGGTAGTATCCTGGTGATAAAGCAATGGGGAGGAGGTTTATTTCTGCACCAAATAGGGCCACAACCTGGACTCTTCATTTGGTGGTTGCATTGTTGCAGGAGATTGCCCAGGAAGTGGGTGAGGAGAGATTCCAGTACTTCCACTGGGATCCCTTCTCGCTATACCGGAGAAACCTCTCCCTGCACTCCGGAGGAGCCATGTTTGTGGACAAGGAACAGGAGGTTGCTGGTTCGCTCCCCACTGCTTCATGGACAGATGGTAAATTCCACAAATATTTATGTTAAAAACAGGCAGAGATAGAGCTATGTTTTACTTGAGAGAAAGATTGTACAGATTGCAGTTTAACAACCCATTTTGAAAATGAATAGTGAATGTTCCATTTTGCAATACTTCAGTCTTCCTGCCACTTTCAAGCCATGCCTTGCTGCGTATGGAAAATGTGAGATAGCTTTCCAGTTTGGCCACTCGGACGAATTGTTCTAAATTTAGCAACCTTGTCAGGCAGAGCAGGCAGCTCATTTGAAAGTCATCACTTACTGCTATATTTAGAACAATGATTTTAGGGAGGGAAATGTCAAAGAAATCATCTGAAGTTTAGCTGACAGCTGTGTTGCTATGGGAACCACAGCAAGAAATAGGGACAGGTAGTATGGGACATTGTGATAGTGTTTTGTGACAGGACATTGTATTTACTACCTCACAATTAACATTTGTCAGAATGTGAAAGCAAATTCAAGGAAAAATAAAAGTTCAGATGTTAGTTTTCATAGTTTTAATATCTTTTTGGATTGTTGAATAAATGAGAAGAAAAAAATAAAAAATGAAAGGATTGACGTCTTTTTCCTTCTTTCTTCTCTCAGGATGTCAGGTTTGGGAGTCTTGTTTTTGACTTCTGCTTCCCTTAAATGGATAGATACACATACAGAGAAGCTTTGGGCAGATGAAGGTGGACATCTATTTATCATGTTGGTCTACATAGGCCTGTGCGTCTTGTCATGGTGGTGGATTGTATTATGTGGAAGGCGTCAAGTCTACATGTATGGCTGTTTATTATTATTATCTTTTTTTGTTCTTGACATGTTCAGATGCTAAACCATACATTTTGCCATTGATTTTAAAGATGTTACCACATATTGCCTATACTCATACACTACACATACACACACACACACATACACACACACACACACACACACACACACACACATATACACACACACGCACACACACACATGAAAACCCAGAAACCCCAAAACAAACAAATGATAAACAAACAAACAAATGATAAACAAACAAACAAGAAACCTCTGATTAAGCATGTTTACTTCTTGGAAGATCCACCCGTCAGCTGCGTTGGTGCCTTGATGTACACCAAGGAAAACCGATTCCTGAACTACCTAGTCTACAACTTTGCCCAGTCTGAGGGACTCTTTGGTGTGGGCAGGATAGAGTGGTTCCTCTTCATGTCGGCCAAGGTTTATAAGGTAGTCACTGGAAGATCTTTTCATTTATCTTTAGGTAACACTTCCAATAATGGGCCACACTAATTGACTTGTCTGAGGAGAAAGGTATGGGAAAGACAACAAAGCTGGCGGGCCACGCAAGCTGATTGGCCACAGCATTTAATTGGTGTAAATAAATAAATAGATAAGTATTTTTGTTGGGATTTACGGTTATTTAATTATTTACACCAATCAGATGGTGTGGCCCATCAGCTTGCGTGGCCTGCCAGCTTTGCTGTCTTTCCCGAACCCCTCTCCCATTACCGTAAAAGTTGGCCTATAAGCCGCTACTTTTTTTTCATGCGGCTTATCAGCGGGTGCGGCTAATGTATGACTTTTTTCTGCATCGCCAGAGTCAGCGATGTGTTTTTGGGTTTGACCTAGTTCCCGGCAGTGTGATCGTCAGTGTTGGCCTATAATCATGCTTGAATCAGCGGTGTGTTTACCTGAATTCGCTCACTCACCTTCTTTTTGGAAGTTTGACGCATGACAACACCTCACTCAGCACACTGATAGATCAGATCGCATTTCGATAACAGAGAAGCAAAACGTAGATCTACACTGCCAAAAAAAAAAAACATGCTGAAAACATGGAGACAAGCCTACGATGCTGCATTCAAGTTAGCTGCCATAGACTTAGCTGTGGAGAAAGGCAATCGGGCTGCAGCTCAAGAAATTGGTACCTCATGACTTTTGACGTTCTGTTTTGATGTTTCTGTTCGGTTTTGATGCTTCGAACTTTCGTTGATGGTACCTCATGACTTTTGACGTTCTGTTTTGATGTTTCTGTTCGCTTTTGATGCTTTTCTCAGTGGTTTGGGGCTACTTTCTTTTGCCTTTGACATGTTCGATTTTCATGCGGCTTGTATGCCAATGCGGCTAATTTATGGATTTTTCAGGTTTTTAAATTTTTATGGGGGTGCGGCTTATACCCAGGTGCGCCTATTCCAACTTTTACAGTATCTAAAATCTTTCCCATCTGTAAGGGTTAGCTACAGTGTAGTATCATGTGCTCCTGAGGTTTCCTTTGCATTGTTTTTTAAAGTCATTAGTGCTGAAATAACTTGCCTTTCCCACATTGCAAGAGAAGCATTCTGACAGCAGATGTTTTGCAAGATAAGTTTCTTATGTGTGGAGTAATTGGAAATGGGATTGCACTACAAATCACTTCACACAAAGAAGCTTCCTCCTTGATGATATACATGCAGTATAGTTAACACCTGAATCTGCACTTAGAAAGGAATTCAGAGATAATTTTTAGTGTTGAAAGCTGGAGCATAAGATTATGAAAGGTATAGAAATGAAGCAAATCTGCAGTCATTTTTATTCTGTTCTGTCTTGTATGTTGTGGAAGCTTGCATTGCAAGAATTTTGACTAATTCCAATTTTCCAGCACTTGCATAACAGTAAATATCTTGTCTGTACACGTGTGTTAATGATGCAGAGCTTGCAGTTGCAATTTACATTCCCAATCCTCTGTTGTAAGCACTGATGGTGACATTGCTGGAACTTGCACTACTAAAGCCCTTTATTGCCATACTATGACATCACATAACTCATAAGGCTGTAGGGCTTTTTATTGTTCTCTTGGGACCTTTGAAACTTCTCTTTCCTGTTTGCAGAGCTATTTTGTCCGTATAAACCATGTATCTCTTTACAGGGCATTCTTGCCTGTCAAAATGAGAATAAATCGATGCTGTTCTACAACAAACTCTACATTTCACTCCACCTCTTCTTTGACATTCAACTCTTGCAGAAGGTGAGAAGAGAAACCTGAGAAGACTGTCAGATTTTTTGTTTTTCCATGAGCACAAATAACGGCTAACATCTGTCACTTTGTGACTGATAAATACATTAAGTTTTAGTTTGGTAGGTAATCTTTTGATCAGTTTTGCAACAAACTGAGGAGACAAAAATGATTCTCCGCAAAATCAAGATCAACAGGTTTAAACTGTAAAATTTACGCACTTTTTGAGATTTCGTGTTTTTCAATATTGCCCTTGAACATAAGTTGAAGGCATGGTACTTGGTAGTAATAGCTTTTTAATCAACCGAAGACGTTGAAATATTTCTTGTCATATACAAAGATTTATTGATTGTTGACACTGTCAACAAAAGCCATCTCATCATTGCCTCTCTGTTCTTCTTTTGAACAGTTCCCTGCATATTGCTTCTACCCTAAGATCCCAATGAAAAGGAAGAAGAAGGTAAATCTTATGTACTTTATCCTTCCAGGTTTACTGGAGGTCCTACAGACTTTATCTGTCTGTGTGTGTGTGTCTATCTGTCAGTCCCGACTTAACCGCTGATTTCTAAAAAACTACTGGACGGATTTCCTTGACATTTTGCACACTTACTGGATTGAATGTATCAAATTTTCTGAATCGGGGTTTGAAAAGAAAGTGGTTTTTTAAGGTCGTAAACTCGAAAGCACCTTCCTAATATGTCAATTGACGGAATGGCGAAATGCAAAATGTGTGACGTCATCAATAACGTGACATAATTTTATCTGCATGTCTGTCTCTCTGTCCCGACTTAACGGCTGATTTCTCAAAAACTACTGGACAGATTTCCTTGACATTTTGCACACTTACTGGAAGTTAGGTCCGATTGAATGTGTCAAATTTTCAGAATCGAGGTTTGAAAAGAAAGTGATTTATGTAGGTCGTAAACTCGAAACCCCCCCCCCCGAGATGTCAATTGATGGAATGGTGAAATGCGAGTCAAACAGAGTTATCTTTTCCTACTTTCACAAAACAATGGCTTCTCATGTTGAACGTCTACCAGCAGACGCAAAAAAGCGGTAATACGAGAAGATTATTGACGTTGGTGGGTTAGATCCGTATGAAATACCAAACAGTTCGTGGTCTGTCAACAAAAACCAGTTGCCGGACATAAACCACGCCAGGATTGTACAATATTTTGTGCTGGGCAAAAGTGCGAGAATTTTGCAGCCTGATCCTCCCCAGAAAAAAATCGCCTTTGCTTAAAAAATACAGTTTTACAGTCAAAATTGTCCACCTGCGCGGCCGCTCCAACTTGAGTACAGTGGAGTCCAGATATATGACGGGTGTTTGTCCAGCCGTTTGACCCGACATATAAGCGGACCCGACATATACGTGAAGTTGGGGGGTCAGGGTCAAGGGAAGCAACTCCGTCATAACTCAATCACACAATCATGCGGGTACAATTATGTATACATGTATCACTCTCATCTTGTGACAAAACAACAACATGAATGACAAAAGACTGAAAATAACAGGCCTGTGACAGTCTGTTTTTTGTTTCTAACTGCCGATAACCACGAGCAAAGGGTCGACTCAACATCCTCGTTTTTGCCGGTTTTCGTTTTCGCGACTTGTCTGGGATGGTGGCAGCGGTGTCACGAATTTCCACTTCATTTCCTATGATCCTCTCGAGTGTTCTCATCGAAATCCCCATCTCTGCAACAAGTTTTTGTCTTGGTTCTCCGGACTTTATTCTGTCAAGCATTTTCAACATGTCAGCTACAGAGAGGTTGATCCTTTGGTGTGGACATGTTGGCAGAGTTTGAGCAAGAAATGATTGTCTTACACTTGTGAGAGTGAGAGAGTCTAGCCTGTAAACACTTCTCTCACCCTCTCGCGGCGTTGCTGCACTCACTGTGGTGGGTAGATTAGTTGTCAAAGTTGTCACTTGGTCTCAGCTGACCCGCCATATAAGCGTGCTTGCCGTCATCAGACCCAACATATAGCTTCCTGAGTTTTTAGTCATACAAAGAAGGGATGGATTCCGTCCAAGGGGGTCTCCCGACATATAAGTGGACTCCGACATATATGCATGCCGACATATAGATGGACTCTACTGTATCCTAAAATGTACAAGACCACTCAAATTTCATGAACTATCATCCATTTTTCTACAATTTACAGTGCAAAATACCAACCTAGGGGGTTTACGGAAAAGAACATTATAAATGGTTTACAAACACTCAATCATATAGTTCTCCAATGGCACAGTTGGTAGAGTGTTGAACTCTTGGTCATGCGTGACCAGGTTCGATTCTGCGCTGAAACTTCTTTTTTTCTCTCTTTTTTCGAGAGGTTGTGGGTTCGAACCCGACCTGGTTTTTGGTGTTTTTGTGTTTGTGTGTTTTTTCCCCCTCTTTTCTCAAGAGGTTGCGGGTTTGAACCCGATCTTTAAAAAAAATATATGCCAAAACCTGGAGGTTCAGCGCCAGCGGTTTTTATTGGAATTTTTGTTTTATTTTGAACGGAGAGATTTGCAGCTCTGCAGAAGATGTAAATGCAAACTGAGGGTATCACCTCCCTCCACACTCACTCACACAATTCTCGAATTCTTTCTTCTTCGGGCGTCTAGGGGTATCAATCGTGGAGGGCGGGATAATTAATTCACTCACTTTCTCTCATGCTCGCATGATGTGACACAATATTCATTAAGGATTTTCTTTAAGGGGAGGTTCAACCTTTGAAATGAACTTTTGCATTATAGCATTTATCATTTTGATAACTAAATATACCAGAAGTATGTGTGGTGTGGGGTCAATATAATGATTTTTACACAATTTGGTTGGGTCATGTGACCAATATGGCCGCCAAAATCTAAAAATAGATACATTATAATTTTAAGGATAACTCAAGAAGTTTGGTACATTTTCACATGAAATTTTATTTACAAGTGCATAATACATTGACAATTATGATAAACCACTGATATCAAACATAGATCATTTTTTGAGACAGTTGTGCATTTTACAAATTCAGTCATGCAATTTGACGCCACAAGAGAGCAAAACTTTACCTTTTTACCTTTAAAAAACAAATAGCAAAAATGTTTCACACAATAAGTTTGGTTCATGTTATATTTGAATGTATGTTACACCTCTGTGCAAAGTTTGCAGGCAATTGAAGCAAAACTGGCCTTGCAATCTTTAAAATAAGACAGCAATCACACGGAAAAATTGCAAATTGAGAAAAACGCGTTTAAAGAAAGGATGTACATGGACTGAACTTCCCTCATCAGCTGGGTGCATTGAATTCAGAGAGAATACCTGACAAATACTCAGTCACCACCTCCATATTTGTAGGACTCATCTCCTGCCCCCCCAGCAGCAGCAGCAGCCCTTGTTTCCTTCCTCTTTGCCTTTGCTTTTGGTGTACTGAGAACAATCGAAGCCCTCACCCTTCCCAAATCCAGAGATCTGAACCCCTCTTCCATGTATCTGCCAACAGCTAGCCCCAGCATGTTGAACACTTTCAGCCTTCCACATTCTCCCTCATTGTAGACTATTGCAGCCTCATTCACAGCTATTTCAAGTCTATTTCTCCCAACAAATTTTTGTTTTGGACACCTTGCCCAGATCAAGCTGTGGAAGCTTTCATTAGGGTTCTGAGTACCCCCATGGGCACACTTTGAGAGCAATGCAGAACTACTCAGTTCATCAAAGATTGGCTCAATGATTCTTCTTACAAACTCTGGGAGAACATTGGCATTGGCTTTGTCAAGATTCCCTTGTTTGGCAGGACACGAGTCCTCACAGTCAGAATAGTCTCCACCCCTATGCTTCCAAATTGCCTTGATAGCTTTTTTCATTCTGTCTACATCCCCAACATTTTTTCTGATGGCTGCCCCATAGTGCCCCTGAATTCTCTTGATGGCTTTCTGTGTCAGTCTACCTACCCCTCCTATCCCCTTGTATGTCCTATTCCCCTCTGTAAATGACTTGTTCTTGTTTGCTGACACAGCATCCATGAGTTTTCTCCCCATCCTCTTCTGCACGTGGCCACAGCATTCCAGCTTCTCTATCTTTGTATCTCTATATATTGGAGGGGTTGCATTGGCCACTGTGGTGAAACTTTTGGAGTCACCATCTCCAAGATAGCCCACATACCTCAAATGATGTTTGGATTGTGAGCGTTGAAAGATTTTCAACATACCTGCTGGCTCCATTTGCCCAGCAGAACCATTGTGATTCTTTTGACATTTGTCTTTGTGTCCCTCATGCCACCTGGCCAAGTCCTCACCCTCTCTTTTCTTTGTGGATTTGGCACAGGCATCACAATGGTTGCTCGATACATGAGTGTCTATTACTTTGGCAGGGCCACTTCGGTTCACCGACAACACTGTTGCCACTCCATTCTTGCTTGAAAACCCACGCCTTTGCCAAGTGCCATCACATGACACCACAACTTTATCATCTTCACAACCATCCGCTAGTTCACTAGCTGCCTTGGACATGGACAAATCAGCTACAGTGGCAGTGGCAGAGGCAATTTTCTTCCTGATTTTTCCAAAAGCCTCTAGGCTGACTGGCGGTGGCATGTTCATGTTCATCAAAAACCTGTGACCCTGCCTGTAGTGGCACCCTATGCTGAACAATGATGATGCAAAGCGAGTGTTGAGGTTGTCCCTCTTGCTGTTCTTCAACTCAAAATCAGCTGTGCAAGAGTTGCAAGTGAATTTGAGAGTGAGAGAAAGACCATACCTTGTTTCTGACACACTGCAGTCATTGCTTCCACAGTCTTTGCAAGGAAATGACTTCACAAAGTCACAAAGAATAGCAATGTCAATCACTCTGTATCCAGTCAAGTCATCTGTTGCAATCTTGGATGTCGAGGCAGCTGCAGCACTGAGTTTCTGTGAAGAGGCAGTCTGTCGTACATCCTGAGGAGGGGCTGGATCCTCCTTGCTTCTCGTGTGCTGGTTTCCGTAAAATTTTCTCTTTCGGCGATAGTACTGCTTCTTCTTTTTCGCTGGTGGCGGACCTCCTAACGGCTCTGTAGAACTCATTTCTTCATCTGGAAAGAAAAAACACATGTATGCATAAGACGGATGCTATTCTAGACTGCATTAGTTTATAAGCTGAGGTTCTGAGGTGAACAACTCAGTGTATGACTTCCTTAGTTCTTGTTGTGGATGCCTGATGTGCTTCTTCTTCTCTTGAAATGAAGCCTCAACAAACTTGATTTCATGTACAAAGTAAACAACTGATACTAAGACACATTACAGTACAAAATCAAAATCAATAAAAAGGTTACAAACGTGTTGATCACATGCGTTTCGGTGGTGAAGTTCTTGAACTCGTTAGATTTAGATCAGCGCGAGCGATGCTCGATCGATGTAAACAGAGTGCCTCTCTCTCAAGAATGAACGAAAGAAACGATCATTTGGTCTACTGAGACTAGTGAGAGTAATACTTACCACTCTGCAGAGTTTTTGGGGTGGAACACAGCAATCAGGCCCTTTGAAGAACACCAACAAGGAATTTTTCTTCTTTCGAAGTTTCAGGCGGCGATGTGCACGCGGAAGAAGGCCACAAGGAGAGTAGGCTGTTAGCCTCGCTGTGATTGGCTGAAACGACCCTCTCTCCCTAAAGCCTATAGTTAAGAGAACCAATGAAATTGAAGCTCTCGTACAACTTTACTTGTTGGGATTGGCAAAACAAGCAACAGATTTGGCGAAATTTGGTGAAAAAATTATTGAAATCCGAGCAGTAGATCGCGAGATATGGATTTTTAAATGTATGCATATTTAATTAGGTTTATTTTTTTTTACCCCCAGTGAAAAGATTGCATTTAAAAACGCTTTTTCGGTCAAGTTTGAGCTTTGATCTTTGGAGTATATGTAGTTGGATGGGTAGAGATCAGTTTTATAGAAAAAACTCATTTTGAGTAATTTTGATGAAAAATGATGTTTTTAGAGGTTGAACCTGGCCTTAATGAGACTGAATCATGAATAAAATCAAATTCAAGGCAATATGAATAAAAATGTCAATCAATTCTATCAGTCTACTCTCTGACTTGAAAAGTAGAGGATTACTTCCACTGACCCAAAAAACCAACGTTGATCCAGATTACTCACAAGTTCACGCTGATGGGCGAAGATGGTTCTAGAATCTTCCAACGATGAAATTTCTGCCCAAAACGATGTCCACTCAGAAATGGGCTATCACAAGCACACACTCTCTCTCTCAAGGCTACACCTCGAAAGGAGAGGATCAAAAAGGCCATAGACACCTGTGGGGTTCACCCACGCACACGTACATGTGCGGACACAGGTTTGAACACCAGCCAGCGTTCAGAACCGAACGACGAAACTTTCATGAAGCGAGACGGCGTCATAATCCGGCAAAACTGGACTTTCATTTGTAGAGGACACTGTTCTTCTCAATACAATCTTTCAGATGGTCGGGGGAGGAATTGAAGAATTTCTTTAACGTGTAGACTCCTCGTCTCACACGGAGCTGCTCGGCATACATCTGCTCATGACGACATTCTTAGAGCCAACTAAATTACATAAAATTTCCGCGTCTTCGACTCAAGAGTTATCCATGCGCCACCACCTCCCGTCAATCAAATCATTGTTGCGTCACGCATTATTAAAAAACCCAGCCGATTCAAACCGGTCTCAGAGTGCAAAGCTCAGCTTGTTCCCGCCGAACATCGACATGGCGTTCGTTTAAAACAATACAGAAAATGGAACAAAGGCTGGACCGTAACAGAGGGCTAAAGATGGATGGGAAAATCTGTGGATTGATGAGGCTTAACAGTCTGTCATTCTTTGTGGGCTATGAGAGGCCAATGACTTCCCACATCACCGGTGTTGGTTTGACTGCAAGCAAGACTTCATATCCCCAGTCATTCACCTTTTATGAATTTTGCAGGGAGATGTAAGGGATCTGTGTTGACCCTTGACCCAAAGGGAGGGAGAGGTAAAGAAACCCCACCTTGGTCTTACCGCATTAGGTCTTTGTTTTGCATGGGTTGGGCTTGATCGTCCAGGGTCATTAGAATGCATGGTTGGATCTGAATGATCTGACTGTCCTGATGCCCCCCTGGTATCTCTTTGGCTGCTAGGGGCCGCCCCTGACTGAGCTACTGGAGCAGGCCCCTGACTGAGCTACTGGAGCAGGCCCTGAAAACCCTGCAGCCAGGGGTCCCGCTGATGGGGGGCATGGAGCTGTTTCAGCCATGTTACTCTTGCCTTTGCAAGAAAGGGTTAGCTTATCTTCTCAGTTACCAGGTGGTAAACAACAGTGAATTTAGTGAAACATCAGTTTACTGATACATTTTGATAATCTGCACCCTGCATGGTCCTATGCTGACAAACAGCTTGATTCATTGGTAAGATTTTACACTGAAGTTTCCATTCTTGGGGAGCTGTCACTGGCGAGACTGGTCGAGCTGCTGCAGTAAGGTCAGACTCCAATAGCTTCTTGACTGCAGATCCCAGCTGATTAGGGAGGCATCTGATTTTATTCTTCTGAAAGAGATGTGAAATTTTGATGAAGATGGTGGTGGTGGTGATTGTGACAGTGACGACGACGATGATGATGATGATGATGATACCAATAACAGGGTTCTGGGGAGAGGCTGGAGGAGGTGGATGAGCAGCATCTGTACCTGGTGAGACTGGTGCCACGCCGAAATCTGGCCGAGCTGCTGCCCAGGGAAGAAGTTCCGAGCTTCGTGGACTTCCTCCGTCAGCTTCTGCCTCGGCGCTCTCAGAGGATCATTCCAAAAATGGAGTAGGTAGAAAACTTGCCCTGGGTTCTGTTGCACTCTGCTTCATCTCTGCTACGATGTAGCAGCCTCAAGAGTTTTGATTGGTTGGTTTTATTTAATAACTGTAAAAGCCCATTATCATTAAAAGTATAGGGTTTTGGAGGCCCTCTTTGAATACACGAATCCCCAATATTAGTTTACACTCAAATTTATCACTCTTGATTGAAGAAATGACTTAATAAAAGTATTAGGGTCAAAAATCATTCATACACAATCTTTGGTGACGTTTCACCCAGTGGCAGAGGTCAACTTCCTGTCAAGGTCGCGCAGCAGCTAGAGTATCTCAGAAGGCGCTGTAATGCTTCACACTAGAGTGCACCACTTGCTGTGCCTAGCAACAATGAAACTATGGAACTGATAGCCGCAGTTGATTGGCTCATACTAAACAG
>JAWQFJ010028307.1:5777-43277 GCA_034096865.1 Theodoxus fluviatilis | reverse complement strand
GTCAGTGCTTATACAATTGCAAGGATGACGATTTAAAGCCTGATACACACTCAGTTGTTTTGGGGACTTGAGTTACAGGCAACACTACGGTACTCGGTGAGGGATTCAACTGAGATTTGTAGCCCCGGGCTCTTGGATGAAGGCTCTAAATAGGTTTGCTTCAACCATGTGTTTCAGTGAAATGAGCTGGACAGGCAGGGATGCATCATTACTAAAGAGGGAAGCTTGCAAGTCTTACTCCATCATGGATTTGTAAAAATGAAATTACGATGAAAGCAACAGCCATTACTGTGGGATCAGTTTGCAGTGCAGTCTGTTGAATTGTCAATAGTGGATTGTTTGCATCTGCTCTGGGTGGGGGAGTATGATTGATCTCATTAATTTGCTATTATTTCCAAGTTTTTTTCACAGTAACATGGACTTGGGGCATTTAAAAATGTTTCTGCATGATGAAAGGATGTTCTGTGATAGTAGAGATATGACAAAAATAAAGGCAGTCGTTGGGTTTCTTCCAGATGAGTAATTTACCAGATTGTGTGTATATTTGAGCAAGAGATGCATGCTTCTCTGGAAGGGGCAATGAAAACAACTCAATAAAGATGTATGCGTCATGTTCGAGAGAATTTATTATGACAAGATATTGATGGACACAAAGGCACTGACATGGGCCATCACAAAAAGCAGTAAAACAAAGGGCAATCAAGCTGTCAAAGATTAACACAATGGAGTCTAACACATCTGTGGACTCAACAATGTTAGCAATCACACGGAAACTGTCATGTCAGGAGTTGGCTCTCCTGTTATAAATGTCGACAAAAACAACAGAAGACCTATGCACAAGCGCTCCACAAAGGCAGCAAGGAAAGATTTTTCTCCAACTCCACAGAGGATAGACAAGTGTGTAGCCTTCTGTTGGGTTAGCTAGACAATCACTGTAGTCAAAACATGGGACACCATGAGCTGTCTCGCCTGGCAGCCAATGGCGTTTGAACATTAAAGTGAAAAGACATCCACAAGATCTCAGCAAAAGCTGCACTTTCAATCACTGTGCTCAAGCTATAGTTTCTGCCAACCTCCGGGCATATCACATAATGAGAGACATCCTACACACTGAATTGAATTGTAGAACCCATGTCCCATGGGGCAACATGTGGATCAGCAATGTCCTCTACTAGACATTTACAATATGCAACAAATCTATGAAGTCGTTGCTGCACACTTTGTACACACAGGCAGTATTTGAGTAGTCAGCACATACTCTTGCTGAAAAAGTATTAATGAAAGGGCTGATGTGATGCTAAAGAATGAATCTTGCAGAGCGGGTTGTTTCTTGCCATCATGCAGCAGATCAAAAAAGCAGGCATACTTTGAACACTCATTAGATGAGAACAGATTTTCATCAGAGACTTGGACTATGTACATCGATGAGCTAATCTGGACACCTACAGATAAAGGAGAAGCGACAATGATTATGAACAGTTCAAGACTTGTAAATGGTTGCTGTTCCATTTGTTGATGGCTTCACTAAATAAATGGGGAGCCATCAGACCCTGGACATACATCATCACAAGAAGCTAGAAGCCTCTGCTTCATCCCATGACGATGAATTTAGGGAGGCCCATATCAACTCCATGGTCCTTTCCAAACATGGGATCACACATCCTCTTTATGAATTGCCTTGCGTGGTGAGTGCAGCTGAATGCTTCACAAGTGTTCTTCAGAGCTTTCCATGATCTCTAAGAGCTCAAGGTCTAAAATATATCAGAAGACTTGTTTTTAAAAAAATCCTGTGTGAAGGCTACTCCAAAACAAAACCAGTTCAAGCCTCTCAAAGTAGCAGCTGAAATGCAAATATGCATGAGCCTCCTAGGCAAAGTGATGATACTGTGCATGGAAGACATGTCAACCTCTGTATTGGACACACACCACAAAAGGTCTTCCATCCACTGACACAAAAGGTGGACCCCAAAACCATTCACCTGGTGTGGTATTAAGTGGTCACACATTGGTACAAGGAGTTGGTGACAAAGATGGAGAGTGAAGGGCAGTGGAAAACGGTGCAGCACACACGGTGACACGGAGGGGGCTGGTGTGGCAGGTGTTGCCTCGGGTGAAACACACTTGCAAAGGCTGATCAAGCTAGCTCTGAGACTTGACCCTATTACCTTATCCAGGTGGCACCAGGCATACAACCACCGACTGGAATCGACACAGAACACGGCTGAGTGCAAGACGGAAAGATGTCATTCCTTGCTGGATGACCTCTTCCAATCTGTTGAAATTTTCCTCTTCCAAATCTCAACTCCACAGCAGAATAAATTTGGCCCAAAAGTTGAAAATTCCCCATGGTTTCGATCACTACTGGATCAATAGATTTCACAGAAAGCGTTTGGTACACTGCAGAAGAAGCTCACAACAACTGTAGACACAATTCAAACAAGCTAAAAACTTAAAGGAATGCTATCATTAAAAAGGAGTATTACTCTTGAATACGTCATAAATAAAAATATAATTTAACCTTATTATTCTTATAAACCCAACTGGTGATGTTGAAGTGACACATTTGAAACTATGAAACAATTTAAACCCCTCTTCTAAGTAAACAGTTCAGCATTGTCCTATCAGTCAGCTACCCTAGGGACTGCATACCCTGCAAGGAAGAAGATGTAGGCGAAGTCCCAACCTATATGTACATGGCATTTCAGCACGAGGCAAGGCTTGCAAAAACAAACAGTGCTCCCTTAGAAACAGACGGACAGACATAGAGACAGACAGTCCCAAAGGGTGAAAGAAAGGTATATTTGCATGACTGGCTGGGTTTGCTTCCTCACACTAAGCACAATGAGACACAGATTACCTTAATCAGACAGACAGTGAAGCAACAGGTTAGTGTCTGCCGGAATGCACAACCATCGTGTCCAGAGCACACACCAGTTGCATGGTAGCATTTAACATGACCTTGTTCTGAATGCACGTGCCACCAGACACTTAAGTCGTCTCATTTGAGTATCAGTTTACACAGAAGGCTCATCAAATACTGCTCAATTTTGAACATTCTAATTGCAAAAGGACAAGACACCCACATGACAACATGACATTTCAAAAACCTGGGATATTTCAGGCATGGTCCCCTGACTTGGCAAACAAATCTAGCATCCTACATGCCAGCATAATTTCCTTGAGGAAAATGGAGAAGGTAAGAACACCAAGACATATTAATCACCAGGATGACGTGGTCAGATATGCAACACAGTGAATTCTAGACATTCATTGCCACATATTAGTGTTATCACATCAGAAACAGGCAATCATTCAAATTATGAATGATATGCATCATATGGATGGCAAATCCACCATGAAATATGATATTCTTTGTATATTACTTAACTCATTGGTTCTCATTTCAATGAAATAAAGATGATTGTCTCCATTATGAGTTTAACATGCCCAAGACAACGTCCTAAGCATTAACAAAAATGTAGCAAGTTCCATGATAAAATATGATTCCAGAATGATAAAAAACATGTTTTAAACTTTACAATTATGTCAAACACATCAGCCAAAAAGGAGATAACAAAATCTTAAACAGGAATACAATTGACAATTTCAAAATTTCAACCAGAATTAGTAATGAGAAATGCAGTTCATGTATGTTATGACTATGTAAGATAGAATCATTTAATGGGGATACAAAAATTGCAATGACAAGTTTCAGTACTTTCCAGACTATGCCCTACATCACTAGAGCTTTGAGTTCTAGTTTCAGCAGAAGGTTTACTTGTCATTGAGAAATCACACAGCAGCATAAAGCAGGTAAGCTGCACACTTGATCAACTATTGTCTGCATCAGAGATGAGAAAGCAAATCACTGCTTCAATAAGCGAAGCAAATTTTGTCATGAGCATGAGGTTTTGTGTGCTCCAAAGCTTGCAAGCAAAAATCACACCAAATTAGCCAAACCTATAGATTACTTATGAGCATTTCATTCATAATTCAGCACACACAGAAACACAATACCTTCAACAGAGGACAACACATGCAAGTAGGTACAATAACTATGTACACTGCTAATTTTTTCTTCTACAAAACCAAACACATGGAAAACACCAACAACATTCTCAAACACACAGGCACACACACACACACACACACACACACACACACACACACACACACACACACCCTGCCTCCCAAGATCTAGAAGAAGTGCCATTAACACTGCCAGTGAAAAAAAAGAGAGGTAAAAACCCTCACATTATTAGTTACTAGTCGCCGTACTGTTAGTGAAGTACCAACATACCGCCCTGAGTGTTAGTTGGTAGCATACCATGCAACGTAATACACTCAAAGAGTTAATCAGAAGCTACCCCCAACCGGCACCAAATCAAGATATGCTGAAACGGAAACTTTTCCATTCAAACACTAGATTTGCCAATTTGGGTGACAACTGATCCTTTAAAACCTAATCTATACCTACTCTAGGTTTATGGCAAAGAATGCAGAATCTGAGCATGACTCTCATTGTCCAGCTGGTACATAGGCCATCTGTTCATATGCACATCCCTCATTCTGATATTTATGCAATGTGGCTTAATTTTCATACACTCAAAGAGCATCCTTGAGGCCAAATGCACACTTACCGAGATGCACTGTATTGTATTACAGTCAACTTTTATTTTAAAATGTTATCAAATGAATTTTTTTTAAGCACCAAATAAAAGTATTGTGCTCAGACGAGCACTGTTGTTAGTGCATATAAAACATTCACATGTGAGTTCATGCAGGTTTTCTTACAGCTTAAACAACAAAATAAACCAGCAAATGAGGACACAGATATTGTCTTTTCCACGTAAATTGCAAGAGCTTCTTCAGGAAAACTGAGTGAAAATCACGGCCAATTCTATCTTTTGGCAAAAAGGCCATAAAGTAATTAAAAGAATTAAAATGAAACATCATTGAATCTATTGTTATCAAAATCAGGTGACCAGCATGCAAATATACCTTCATGAGAAAAGGGGAGCAAAGGAGGAAAAGGCAGGGAGGAATATAAACAAGCATGTTTTACTGGACTGTAAACCATGACATACCACACCATCTACAGCAGCATTTTGCTTTTGCCTGAAAATATATGCAACAAAATAGGTCAGACATTTCAAACACAGGGTGTGAGCAACAGAACACTTGGAAACTCTAGTGATATGTAATCCTTACAAGAGCGCGAATCATCACATTTATTTCTCACGCAGTCAGTGGTACAAAAGCATAACTGGCAACATAGTTGAGGTTATCAAGAGTGAAGCTGTTAGTAGTGTGAATCAAACTGTGGAATGACTCTGGTGAACGGATCTGTGAGCTTGGTGAAGAGGCCACTTAGACAGGGAACATACACAATGCAATCACATATTCGCACTGGTGCTTTAAACATAAACTTCAGTGGCAGCCCTAAATCCTTTGGAGGCATTCAACATTAATACACAGGCATCAAACAAATCATTCTGCAACTGCTGCCCTTAGAAGCAGCCATGATGCTGGTGAGAATGTGAAGGAAAGAGAAAGGTAAGTGGTCTCAAATTGAATTTCACTCATGAAATTGAACCATCTTCAAAGTTTGAGTTCATTCTTTTACAAGGACAAGCAAAATTTGTGCCTCCTCTTAGCAGGCATGCCACTGGAACTATGACTTGTCTCTTTGTGATAGTTACAAACATTTTGAAAGTGTTTATAATTATTTAATTCCACGGATCTTCTGAAAATTCAAATGAGCAACGAAAAATGGTACAGCTGCAAAGACACGTTGGAAACAATGCACAATTTCAACACCGATTTCATTTTCATCTGGCAGAGACAATAATTTCCACTGAGACAAATCTTTTCTTTCTTCACTGGCCTATTCTTTATCAGTTTCAAATTCACTATTTTGCCCATGATATTAATTACTTAATGCATCTAAAACACTTTTGTGGTATTTGAATAATTCATCATTGATGTTTTTGTGTTTTTTTACTGATTAATAAGTGATGGAAATATCTTTATCTCCACAATGATATACAATCCCACTAACTGAAAAAAATACCCACACAAAAACAGGCATAACGATTGCTGGCATAGTTTTACTGTCAAGATCATGAATTAGAAAATTTTCTGATAAGGTCCATAGAGGAAATCAACTTGCCCTAACTGTTTAATTATTCGAACATTAAGAAAAACACTGAAGAGAGGAAACAAACAAAAGACAGAATAAAACTGTTGACATTCCACTCATCACACCACTTAAGTGAGAACCGACATCAAAAGGAAAAAGAAGAAAGCAAACTTTCTCTGAAGGTTTTCTCTATGTGCACAAACAGCAATATAAGAAACAATAGATTATGACCTCTTAAACATTGTCATTTACTATAAACCAATATTAATAAGTAAATTTCAACCTTGAAATTATGACACTTTGCCGCTGATAAACAACAGTTAAGTTTAATTAATGACAATGTTACAACAATGAGATGCCAGAAAAATTAAATTCAAAGTTATCATTCTGAAACCATTAACAGTTTGGTCTGATCAAGATGACTCAATTGGAGTGGAATAATATGAAAACAAGAGTGGTTCCTCATAAGCTCCACATAATGTGTTGGATAGCACTAAACGCAAAGAAGCAGGCTAATTTCTCAAATTGCATGCCTGCAAACAGGCAGAATTTTTTCAACTCGCCGTGCTTTGCTAATGAGAGCCAGTGACCATGTGAGGAAGCATGGCATTTCGAAGCAAGACAAGGCAATTTTGTGATATCAGAACCTCAATGTGTTTGTAAAATTCTGCCATGTCTACCCTCCAGTAGCACAAATCTTCCTCATGCATCAAAATTCC
Source organism: Theodoxus fluviatilis (assembly GCA_034096865.1). Taxonomy (NCBI): domain Eukaryota; kingdom Metazoa; phylum Mollusca; class Gastropoda; order Cycloneritida; family Neritidae; genus Theodoxus; species Theodoxus fluviatilis. Next base: position 36,416 of record JAWQFJ010028307.1, on the reverse strand, counting down.
TCTGGCCCACCCATTTAATCCCAACCTCTGAATCAGTGGAATCCTAATTCAATCTGTAATCTTTATCCAGCACCAGAAGGGATGATTACAACACCCTATCTTTGAAATAAAAATTGGCATTGTTAACTGCATGCAAAACCTTTTGGAAATCATTCATGTGGTAACTGCCTTCCAGAAAAATATTCATGTATGTTTTTCATTGCTCTGATGTGGTGATTTTCTCCATCAAGTTTAGATACAGCAAAATGTCTGACAATTATGATACTCAAACGAACAAAACATTATAAAAAGAATGACAGACTAAAAATTTATGGCTTTAAGTAAAATCCAACATTGCATATGATGGCATAAAATCCCCTACATTTTAGAATAGGCTCATATCAATAAATAGTAGGCATACTTGATATTTTCAAATGCATTTATCTGATGATGTACATATGCAATGACCTTATACATAAGTTCTTGAGAAATTATGTCAGTAGATTTTTTTTTCTGATGCCCTAGAATACTGATTATCACACATCTCTCTTGCTGTGTTACTAACTTCCCGCTTCAGCTTGCAAAACTAATGGAAAAAAGATTGATCAACTACAAACATTTCAGAGGACTAAATGGATTTCTTTTCTGTTTTCTTCTACAGACAGACTTTTTAAATACAGGGCTATTCCTTGTGCTTGTTTCTGATTAGCTTTTCACTAAGAAGACTGGTTGCGATAGAATTATAGTAGATTTAACTCAAATCTTGAAGTTACCATTTGATACATGTACACCATCCACATCCTTTTCCTTGTTTTCTCACCCTTGATATTTAAAAACCAATCTGCAATTATCGTAGTTTTGAAAGTCATATTTCTCCTATGGGCAATAATCACTGTTTCCAACTGGTTATCGGTCACACTAGGTACCTTTTGAAATTCTGATCTGCAAGTTAAAGTTAGACTAATTCCGAGCTACTCTTGTACTTCCTGCAGTGACCCAATGAGAATGGTGTTTGAAATTGAAGACTGAGGATTCTCATTAGATAAATTTCTGCCTGGAATAGGAAAGACACAAAATATGATGTGCACGTTCTTGCCCTGCTGCAGAAATGAATCACAACTTCTTCTGTAAGCATAAACCTCAAAGGAACATATAGCTAATTAAAACAGATCACTGCTGAAACATTAAGTGAAAAATTTACCTGTAAGTTTCAAGGGGAATGAGAGAGAGAGAGAGAGAGAGAGAGAGAGAGAGAGAGAGAGAGAGAGTCAGACAGAGAGACAGAGACAGACTGAGACGGAGAGACAGACAGAGACTGACAGACAGACAGAGACTGACATACAGACAGACACACAGACAGACAGACAGACAGACAGACAGACGGACGGACATACAGCAGTATGCACTAACAGGTAGACCAATATAGCCCGACAGTAAATGAGATTGCAATGTGGTTTTGGTCCATTCAGGAAAAAAGAAAAGACAATGAGTGGCAGCAGAAATGATGTTCAAGAATTGCAAGTGTGGTCCACTCAATGAGCTGCGTATTGATGGTTTTGAACCTGCTGAAAACTTCTCTACGTATGTTGTGGCCAGTACCATATATGAGCCTTACACAAACTTTTCTGTCTCTCAGAGGTGCATTCTTCAACACTATACAATGTACATCCTTCCCAAAAATAAAGGATCAAATTCCAACACCTAGTACTTCAAAACATTGCAACTCCACAGCAGAATACATAACTTGTTGTTTTTCTCTTTCAGTTATCTTGCAAATTTTAGAGTGAAGCCACAAAGAGCCAATATCACAGAGCAAAGACTAAAAACTTTAAAAAGTGGTTTTAAGACAATGTCAATGCATATATTTCCTCCTGAAAGAAAACTCAAATATGCCCATGACTTACATGGGTTTTTAGCACAAGGTCTCATGATATCCACGACTTGACACAATGTTATGATACCCTCAAGGCGTGGTTTGTTCATTGAAAATCTATATACACAGCACTGCATATTCACAGTTATTATACTGGTGGTGCAGAATAGAATGTACAGTGTATGATTAAGCCTTTGTACAAATGGTGACAATGAAAATGCTTTAAAGAATGCACAAAGCCATTATGCTCGTGGTTGTTTCAAGTACGTTTTAACTAGGGGGTTCTTTGATGATGAGATTGTCTTTAAAGAAACAGAAAGCACCTTTGCTATTATTTAAAAAAAAGTCAAATCAAGAGCAACTTGATTTCTAGGAACAATGCTGCACCCATGTTTTATCCTTATCAGGCTGACAAAAGCTGCATCCAGAGAGAAATAATACTACTGGACTCTGAAGAGCACAAATGCACTCTGCAGTAAATGTGAACTTTCTTCCTGCCAACTCATTACACTTCAGTGTCTAAGAAGTTATCAGGGCTGTATCAACTCCTCCTCCAGCTATTCACACCCAACTCTGTAGTTATCTACTTAGGATGTACATTCACTGACTTTATTAAGCATATATGCAGAACCCAAAGCATTCTAACACCTGTAAAAATCCACAAGCAAAGCACATCACCTTTAAAGTAAAAACCTTTATGCTATAATGCTCTTCAATACTTTCATCCAACACATTAAAAGAAAGAAGAAAAAAACAGAAAATCAAAAGACTGTGCTTATTTGGCATCACAGCACAAGATGTTTCCAACATAGAGAATCAATTCAGCCTTATTTATAATCTATTGCAGGCATACTCGTAGCCCTGTACATGACAAGACAGCTTTATCACAGATGTGTCTCCTCATCTTCTTGGTTGATGGGAGGAGGGGGGGGAGGAGGGGTGGGGCGAGGGGTTTTCATGGTGTGGAAACGGCCATGGCTAAGGCCATGGTGGTGAGGATGCCTATCGCCTGGGGAGGTGGGGGAGTGAGCAGATGAGGGGGAGGAAGTAGGACTCATGGGGGATGTCAAGTCAGAATGACCGCTGGAGGAGGCAGAAAAGCTACCTTGTCCGTTGGGAGCCTCTGATGGCGGGGCTCCGAAAGGCAGCATCCCTCCCGTTGATGCAGACCTCTGATGTCCTGTAGGGATGGAAGGGGGAGGACAGTGAGGCCTGGCTGGGGGTGGACCGTGCGGCCTCTCGGGGGGTTGATAAACCATCTGAGGCTTCTCGGGAAGAGGGGGGCCCTGCGGTCGGTCCAGAGTGGTGGGTCCTCGCCGCTCCACAAAGACTTCCATGCCTGGGCCTTGGTGTCTGTCTGGGCTCCCCTCCTCTGGGGGAGACTCGGGTGATGCCAGGGGTGCTCCCTTACGGGGCCATGTCTGTGACTGGCTGGGGTTGGCCTTGTTGACAGTGGCTGTCACTGCCACAGAGTATGGTCTGTCTGAGGGCGGTGGAGGTGCCGGCTTTCGTGACACTCTCCTTTCAATTTTTGGGTTGTAAGGGTCTGATGTCTGACCACTGGATGAGGGATGAAAAGAGAATTTGCAATGAATAATAGCAAAAACAAAGAATCAAAATACCTGTGAAAACAGAAAATTCTTGTGACAAATCTCCATACCTCACACCATCATCTTCACAATCATCTTGCCGGAAGGAAGATTACTGCAGGAAAACACAAGTGCAAGGACCACTGGAGACCTCATTCACATCAACACATTACAGCACACCAGTAAAACATAACTACAGAGGTGAGGGGCCTGGGGAAGGAGTTTGCTCTCCGAAAGCTAGCCTCTGCTTCAATGCTTGACTTGGTCAGACTCGTTGGTCACCTTTCTCTTGTTTTCAGATAACACATAACTAGCACGCGACACTCAGAACCACTGAGGACAGCGTTGTACTGGAGGAGGATGCACAAACCATGGAAGACACTCTACCTGTCAGCAGCAGGAGTCAGTGTGACCATCACAGAGGATGCCGTCACCGCGGCAACTGAAGTGTTGTGACCGTTGCCGCCTTCCCTATCAGCCCCTGCGTAGATGGGTATTGGGGCAGGATTGGGGACAGATGCTGGAGTAGGGACGGGGGCGGGGGCGGGGGCAGGGGCAGGGGTGGGGGTGGGGGTGGGGGAGGAGACACTGGAGGAACTGGAGTGGGGGCTGTGGCTCAGGCCAGGGGAGGAGGGTACTCCACAAGGCAGGGAGGATGCCGAGGTGTTGGATGCGGAGTCTGACTGGTCCGTGTGAGCATTGCTCAGCTCAGGAGGAGTGCTGGAGTTGGTGCTGGTGAAGTCTATCTCTGCAATAGAGTGGAGTTATGAATGACTGATGAGAAAAGTAACAGATGGGTAGAAGGATTCTTGAGGGCTAGAGGTTCCTGACCAGATGCTAACAAAGATGATCAGACAAAATCGTCACACACCATTGAAGGCCGGGCAAATTTCCTCCATGCTGCACACACACAATTTGGTTAGACTTCCACAGGTGGGCCACACTAGTGGACTCGTCCCAAGAGAGGGGTGGGGGGAAGACAGCAAAGATGATGTAACACACATGCTGATGGACCACAGCATCTTATTAGCTGCGTTTTTACACAGGCTTTTATGCTCGAAATGGTCCGCGTAAAAATCTAATGCTGTGGCCCGTTAGCTTGTGTGTTGCGTCATCTTCACCGTCTTTCCCACACCCCTCTCCTTGGACAAATCTACTAGCATGGCTCGCCTGTAGAAATTTAACCAAAATTTCCCTTCAATTCTACCATTAAGAAAGTAATAAAAATATAGAAACAGTGACTGCAGTGGTAAATGACACCATTTCAACCACCTTGATGAACAAGTACCATAAGTTTTCCTGAAGAAAAAAAACAACCCCAAAACAAGGTCAATCCATTTTAAAAAGTTTAAATTCATGATGGAAAGATTAAAATGAATGACAATTTTGACAACAATTTGATGGTGCAATGGGATTTTGTCTAGCCATGAAAACAAGAAAAATTATATTTTATAAGAGCACAATGGCTGGAGTCTGAAAACTATTAATATGAAATCTTTCCATCTTGTGCAGCTGTTTCAGATAGCTTCGCTTTCAACATTCATATAAAGAATACAACATTCATATGAAGAATACTATATCTAATAAGACACACTATAAACAGACTTGATAAAATCAGAAAACCTGGCAACTACTCATACAGACTGAATGAAATATTACATGAAATTTTTACTGATTTACATGTAATATTATGGTGTACAAAATATCAAACTGAATGCAACATAGGTACGATTTCTCCTCTAGAAATAATGACTCTTCATACTTTGGTGTTGGTTAGCCCTGAACTCAGCAATGCAAAGCCATTCTCTAAAGAAGTCTACATCTTGGACTGCAGCCATGCATATCACGAGGCAAAGGGTTGCTTCTGTGAGATGATTCAATACCAAACAGCCATGAAACTTGGGTTAAACTCTCATCAGTATCATTCACTAGAATGCAAACCCAACCCCCACTACATTTTCATCTGGTATGAACAGACCTATCGTCTCAAACAATTTTAGAGCAAGGCCAAATAAAACCCCCACTATGTTTTCATCTGTATGAATAGATCTACCATCTCAAACAGTTTCATAGCAAGGTAAAAGACAAAACAAAAAACCTACACTATGTTTTCATCTGGTATGAACAGACCTATCGTCTCAAACAATTTTAGAGCAAGGCCAAATGAAACCCCCACTATGTTTTCATCTGGTCTGGTTCTGCGCATTGCCTCATGAAGTGTTGTATCATGGCCTGATCATTTCTTTCATGAATCTCATCTACAATAACACAGGTCAAGTACAGACACACTCTAAGTGAATCATTTGAAAAACCCCACATAATTTCCAATTATGTGTGAATTTAGAAACATGATAAAATCACAATGAATTGATGATGAACAAGACAATTATTGGAAAAAATCTACCTTTGAGCTAAATAAAACTCCACGGAGAAAAACAAAACATTACAAGACAATGCACATATGCCAGAAACCAAAACTTGGGGTGCAACAGTCACTACAGACAGAGACCGCAGAGGCATGGAGTTGACTACTAGGCAGCATGTGCAAAAACAAATAGCCTTTTTGCAGTTGCTTTCGCAAGCCAGGTGACAATGCAAACTGGCAACACTGTACAAAAAGCATACAGACACACAGAGCTGAATGTACAATGTGTATGAATCACAGAGTACCAGCAAAGCAATGTCTACCACACAAAATAAACACCACTTCTGCAACGAATCACGTAACAATGAATGTTTCATGACTGTTCTTTTGCCCCTCAGTTTTACACAGCATCCTCCTTGTGGGGGGGCAACAGATTCTGTCAAAATGACCTTATTTTCTCCACGTTAATGTTTCTTTCATCACATCATTCACTCAACAATAATCATTCCTTCTCAATCGTCTTCAGAAATGGCAGCACATCTTCCAGTTGACCCAGTGAGACATGTATCCAGTGAGGAAATATTTTGTGCTGCCGTCTGCTTCCTGAGAGGAAATTTGTGCTGCCGTCTGCTTTCTGAGAGGAAATTTGTGCTGCAGTTGGCTTACTGAGAGGAAATTTCTGCTGCAGTCGGCTTACTGAGAGGAAATTTGTGCTGCCGTCTGCTTCCTGAGAGGAAATTTGTGCTGCCGTCTGCTTTCTGAGAGGAAATTTGTGCTGCAGTCGGCTTCCTGAGAGGAAATTTGTGCTGCCGTCTGCTTCCTGAGAGGAAATTTGTGCTGCAGTCTGCTTCCCAAGAGAAAATTTGTGCTGCCGTCTGCTTCCTGAGAGAAAATTTGTGCTGCAGTCTGCTTCCTGAGAGGAAATTTGTGCTGCAGTCTGCTTCCTGAGAGGAAATTTGTGCTGCCGTCTGCTTCCTGAGAGGAAATTTGTGCTGCAGTCTGCTTCCCAAGAGAAAATTTGTGCTGCCGTCTGCTTCCTGAGAGGAAATTTGTGCTGCAGTCTGCTTCCTGAGAGGAAATTTATGCTGCAGTCTGCTTCCTGAGAGGAAATTCATGCTGCAGTCTGCTTCCTGAGAGGAAATTTGTGGTGCAGTCTGCTTCCTGAGAGAAAATTTGTGGTGCAGTCTGCTCCAAGGAAGAAAATTTGCACCATTTTTTTCCGTAAAGAGGAAATTGTGCCTCAATCTTTTCCAAGGGAGGACATTTGTGTCCCAGCTGATTTATCATCAGGAAATCCATAGCAAAGTGTGTACTGTTTCATAATGTGCAGACTAAAGAGCCATGAGCATTATGGGTAGAAACATGGATGAAATGAGGCGCTAATGATGGCAGCTGGAATCACTATTAATACAAAAGGGTGTTTTGGTATGTGTCATGAAACACCTGTATGCTGGAGAACAGTGCCTCCACAGAATTTCCATCACTGAACATCTCGCCTACACGCAACCCAGGGAACAGCATATGTACACCAACAATGGCGATGCTACAGCTGAAATTCATTCAAATGAAACAAAGTTCAAATGCATGAGGACAGATTTGGCATTCCCATCCACAGCTTTCAAACGCAATACCTGCAAATAGCTGAACTGAAATTGAAAGAAAGGCTCAGAAATTATCAACGCAATCGTCACCAAAGAAGGGACTCACTGCTGTTGACACAGCCACAGTGAAAAGTAATCCTCCAATAGAGCATGCACAAAGGACCCCAAGATGCAAGAAGCTATGGCCAGCCATGGCATCAACTGGATCATCTCGCCCATCTCAACATGCAGAGGAGCAGAGCCTGCAGTTACACCACTACTGTTTCAACACAGGCACGAACGGGCATGCAGTTCTGCTGCTTGCATCCCAACCCAGCAACCGCAAAGCAACAAAAAGCCGCAGAGGACTTGGAGAAGCAAGCTTAGGGGTGACAGGAAGTGTCCAGTTGTGGTGCTATCTTCAAACCAACTCAAGTCGTTTGTCAGTTGGGGTCGGAAACTAGCCGGGATTCAGTCACCTTCCTCCCCGCAACAGGGGAGGCCAGGAAAGCCAAGTTAGTTTTAGCTGCGGGGCCTAGCTTTCAATAGAGCCAAACTGAACGTCAAGCTGCAGAATGTAACCTTGGCTAGTGCCAAAATGAAGGGGAATGACTTTGGGAGAGCAGCTGAATTCAGGCGATTCGGCCCTGACTGGAGAAAGCATGACAAATAAGAATACCTCCATGAGGCAAAAAAATCACACAGATAGTCAAAGAAAGGATTAATCATGCTGCAAAATTTCTCCTTGACAGAAATAGCAATGCCTCAATTCAGGTCAAGTACAATATTGCCTCCTTAGAGTATGCAAGTTCATAATTTCCTTTGAAAGATGCATCCTTTACAATCAAGATAGATGTATCAAACACTGAGCAGTTTTTGCAGATAATGTGCACTCTTCATCTGTTAAGCAACAATCTTCTATGCACAAATTCTGAGAACCTTACACCAAGACGTTCTTCATGGAAGAAGAAAGCATCATAACATTGGGAACAAGATTTTCTGAGGATAAAATCAAGAAAACACTTGGGATGCAAGCAAATGAAAGACATCTCTCCCCTTTACAAGGAACACAAAACCAAAACTCCTCTGAAGCTCTGCCTTTGAGGACTTTTTTTCTTCTGAAATCGCCTGAATAGACTGCACAGTGGACAAAAAGAACTTAAAAAGGGAACAGCAATCAGCTGGTTGAGATCATCTAACCTGAACCTGGCAGTGGAAACCTTGAACTCTGACCTCCTGTGACCCCATTGCCACCTCCAGTGCTGCCACCTTGTTGCGGCGACCTCTGCAAAGGCTGCCTCTGGGAGGGGGGTGGGGACTGAAACTGTCCGTCCCACATGGCTCGAACTTTGGACAGGTAGTCCGGCCAAGAGCCCCCCTCCCCTTGCAGGGAGTGCAAGGCGAACACCGTGCTGTACACGTCCGAATGGAAGCTTTTGCCCACAGGTGCTGAGCTGCTGCAGGCTGCTGAGGCTGAGGCCGATCTTGACCTCTTCCCGACCCCCATGGGGTGGGGGGCATCCTGCACCCCCTTGGAGGGGTGCTGGTTAGAGGGGAGGACCGCTACGGAGGCAGGGTTAGTACGGGAGCCAGAAAAAGATGAAGAGGAGAGAGAAGAGGAGGAGGAGAGGGATGAGCGGTGGTGGTTAGTGAACCCCGGACCAGCAAGCCGTCGGTCACCTTCGGCCCCCAAATCGAGAATGTCCGCCGCCTCATCTTCCGCTTCATCATCCCCTGGAACAGGGTGGGCCTCCAAGGCTGCCCGGATCTCCTCCATCACGCCTGTAGACTCTGCGTCAGTGATGGTGGCGCTTCGTGGCTGCAGCAATGGGTTTCCCTCCCCCGAAACGGACGGGGGGTTGGGAGGTCGCCCTGGGGGTGAGGGAGGGGGGCAGGAAGGTTTTACTGGGGGGAAGAGGCCCCCCGAGGCTGAGACGGCCGGGCTGCCCAGAGGGGTGGATGTGCTGCCCCGCCCCGTGGAGTGAAAGTCTATGGCTGTGGCACCGAGGGGGAAAACAGAGTAAATGACTTTGAGCGGGCAAAGCAAGGACATAAGATGGAGCAATCATTGAGATGAAAGAAGCTCTCTATTGTCCCATTCTTCAAGCATCCTCACTGTCTGAAAGCTGTCTTCTTTCTCCCTATTCCTTCTGTTGACCTGGAAACCTCGATCATCCTTTGCTCATCATTTGCATTCACACAGGTGATGGCTTAGCAAACTGAAAGTCTACATTTTCTGCATCATTCTGCTCAAGGCAAATGAAGGAGATAAAGTGCTGCCTCTTCCTGTTTTATGAATACTCCATAAAATAGGAGAACGAAACACAGGAAGCTTCTAAATAAAGCAACAATTATGACATAATCTCCAAAAATATCGAAAGAAGCAATCACTGACAACATTTAAAAGAAAATTAACAAAAACATTGACGATGTGTCCAAAGACTGAACTAATACAGCTAAAGTATTTGGATACTATGTCTCATTTCACAGACAACAACAAATGTCAAAATAAAGTTTTCACAACAACTGTGTCAAGAAGTTATGATGGAAAACAGCAAATATTCAAACAAGGAGAACCTGCCTTTGTCCTTATAGTAAAAATTTCCAGGAAATTTTGACAGACATGGGACTACAGAATAAAGAGAAGAAAAAAAATGGATATAGTGCAACTTCATATTTTTCTCTTCAGTTATTAAAAAGGAGGTTTTAATGAATTAAGGTGCCAAAAAGGAACAAAATAGACACAAGAAAAGGATGAAAACACCAGGTTCTTGAATATCTTCCCAGAATTGCTGCACATAAATTGAAACTTTTTTAAGAACTCGAGTCCAATGCAAAATCTTTATTGTAAAAAAAGTCCTGCAGATATCATCAGACATCTGCCCTAGCTGAAGAACTCCAAGCGCTCTGTGTCTGTGTGAGCAGCATGGGGCAGATCTGAGGTGCGACACAGGGATGAGAGAGAAAGAGACCAGACATGGCAGTCCTACCTCCTGGAAAGAACCACTCTGCGTTGGCCACGAGAGCCTCAATTATGGCACTGAGCGTCCCTGTGGCAAGCATGTTGGGCCTGGAAATAAAAACAATACGGTCCCAGATGGATGGATGGATGGATGAACGGATGGAGAAATAGAGAGGGAGGGGAGGGGAGGGGAGGGGAGAGAGGGGAGGGGAGGGAGGGAGGGAGGGAGGGAGGGAGGGAGGGAGGGAGGGAGGGAGGGAGGGAGGGAGGGAGGGAGGGAGGGAGGGAGGGAGGGAGGGAGGAATTGTTGAATGAATGGGTGGATGAATGGATGAATGGATGGATGGATGGATAGATGAGGCTTTACACCTTACAAGCCTTTGAAGGGTACTAAGGCCATTGACTACCTAAGTCATTGGTGGCGATGGTGAGAATATGAGCAAGTCAAAATTGCACTCCCATTGTCACTAGCCTTTCATGAGCCATGTGGGGAGAAAGCGTAAATCTATTCCTGGCCTTGTCCCCTTGGGGGTTGAGGTGGATAAATGTAATGCTGATGATGCATGGACAGGGTTCGTACAGGTTTTTAGATACAAAATTCCATGACTTTTCCATGACTTTCCATGAGCCTCAATAACATTTTCCATGACTTAGCGTACTCTGATACATGACAGTTTTAAAGAGAAAAGTGTATGGTGCATGACCAAACTCACGCAAAATACACCCGTTGTAAAAAAAAAGTTCTAATTCTTTTTATTATAGTTTACAGCAGATTGATTCAAAACTGACAAATGCAAGTTAACAAACAAAACATGAATGGACATTACTTTAATCTTTTTCAAATCTTTCTTAATTAATTGTAAAAATCCAGTAATTTGAAATAGAAAGTTAGCAATCTAGTGAGCATGGTTTTTTTGGTAACACTTCAGTTCTTAGTGTGAAGGAGCACGACAGTGTGTTCACATTCTGGTGCGCGATACCTTTCATATGGCTTTTCAAGGCTGCCTCTCCCATGTTGGACACACAAAACTTTTTCACAAAATCGGCACTTTGATATCCCATTCAGTTTCACTCGCATGACCCACTCACGGTATTTTTGGTCTCATGTCCAAGCGTCTTGAAATCGACACTTTCCAGGCATCATGATAATCCCAAAGAAACACTGCACCACAAACAAAACAAGTTCTTTACACTTTCTCCTCGTTTGAACCAACTGACGCGACCGGCATGGAAATGAAACCAGGTCACCTAGCCAAAGAACCAATCAGGAAGCAGAAGACAAATGAGCCTTCAAAATTAACCAATGGGATGCAAGGGCACATTTTCCTGTTGTTCGCAGCGAGTAAAAATAGATTAAGAGTATCGCGCGAAGCACAGCCTAGAAGTAGAAAACATCTTTTTTTTTCTTTCTTTTTTAAAATTTATTAAATTCCATGACTTTCCATGACTTAAATTGAAATTCCATGATTTTCCAGGCCTGGAAAATGAAAAATCAAATTCCATGACTTTCCAGGTTTTCCATGACCTGTACGAACCCTGCATGGAATAATTCTGTAATTAACTTCCTAATATATGTTTATAAGGTATGCGCATATGTTTACAATACCTTTCATCTCTGCCTTTTGTTTTAAACACTAGTCTAACCATTCATATGAAAAAGGTTAAAAACATTGAACATAATCCAACAGGATAAAAAAAAAAATCACAAACATGGGTGTTAGGTCATTGATAGATCCAAGATCAACTCACTCACACAAACACAAACACACACACACTCCTCATCTACACACCCAAAATAAAAACCATGCAAAAAAAAGCATCCCTTCTCTACCCCTAAAAAAAAAAAAGCAAAGGAAAAAAAATAAAATAAAAACTCTTCATTTCTTCTTCAGATACTACAAAGCAAATCATGTGGACTTCTTTCAAGTTCCATCGTCACATCTACTGGGCAAATCCATGTTGTAGAAAAGTCACTGACTGTGTGGTCATGGGTGAGGTCCTCAGTTATGCCCCTTGTGAGGGTCAAAGGTCAACTTACGCATTTTCCCCCTTGGACCAGAGCAAGTTGGGTCCTATCACAATGGCAATGTTGCTTGGGGTCATCTTGTTCTTGTCGGACTTGTCCGCAAGCTTGGCAAGGAATTTAATCAGGTATCTGTTGAATGAAAGAAAGAGTACAATGTACAAGAATCCTTTCAATGGAGTGATAGAGAAAATATCCAGGGGATGGAGCTATTAGGGCAGTTTAAATCTTTTGATGTTTAATATGCCATTTAACAAACATTTGGAAAAATCATCAACAGCATAAAAACCACATGGTAATAAGGCCTCCTCGGGATGAAAATTTGCAGTAAAGTGTGATACCTCCTGCAAGGGATTCAGCCTAATCTGTCTTTGTTGCTCCTTCAAACATGTTTAAACAGCATTTTTGTGATGGTGCAAATGAGCAGCATGAACAATGTGTTCTATTTTATCAGCAATGAAGCAAGAGTTAAAACACTTAGAGCAGTTGCTCATTTGTTGCAGCAGATGTTGACCTAAATACCAACATTGGATGCCCTCAAACCAGAGGATGCATGATATTCACACTTGAATGACCATGTGTACATTGGTTGCCTGTACTAGCTCTAATGCATTTTGTACCCCACCTTAAGTTGTTGAAGTTTGGCTTTGGCAGTTTGTTCACAACAGTCCACAAGGCCTGTAACCGTCTGTCTGCAGGTCTGAGGGAAAGATATCAGATTAAAATGATAAATGGTTCATACAGAGCTGTAACTCCATTAAAAAAAAAACCCACACACATCAAAACACACACACACACACACTCACACAAATGTACACATGCACACACACACACACACACTTAATACAAGCAATGATCAACCCTTTTGCTTGTTCAATCGTGCAATGAATCGACTCGATAACCACAAGGAGCACATATATTTCTCTGAAACTCTACTTCTAAAGAAAGTTTTTCAGCCAACCTAGAGCAAACTTAGGCAAAAACACATCCTAATAAAATAGTTCATAGACTTCTATTAGTAGGAACACTATTGGTAGGACCAGTCTAACCTAGAAGACTTGTCTAACGTACAAGACCAGTCTAACCTAGAGGACCAGTCGAACGTAGGAGACCAGTCTAGTAATGTAGGGGACCAGTCTAGTAATGTAGGGGACCAGTCTAATGTAGGGAACCAGTCTAATGTAGGGAACCAGTCTAATGTAGAGGACCAATCTGCAAAGGCTGGCAGTGGGAGAGAAGTCTGCAAAGACTGACAGAGGGAGAGAGAAGTCTGCAAAGACTGACAGTGAGTGAGAGAAGTCTGCAAAGCCTGACAGTGAGAGAGAGAAGTCTGCAAAGACAGAGGGAGAGAGAGAAGTCTGCAAAGACTGACAGAGGGAGAGAGAAGCCTGCAAAGACTGACAGTGAGAGAGAGAAGTCTGCAAAGACTGACAGAGGGAGAGAGAAAAGTCTGCAAAGACAGAGGGAGAGAGAAGTCTGCAAAGACTGACAGTGAGAGAGAGAAGTCTGCAAAGACAGAGGCAGAGAGAAGTCTGCAAAGACTGACAGTGAGAGAGAGAGAAGTCTGCAAAGACAGACAGAGAGAGAGAGAAGTCTGCAAAGACTGACAGTGAGAGAGAGAGAAGTCTGCAAAGACTGACAGTGAGAGAGAGAGAAGTCTGCAAAGACAGACAGAGGGAGAGAGAAGCCTGCAAAGACTGACAGTGAGAGAGAGAAGTCTGCAAAAACAGACAGAAGGAGAGAGAAGCCTGCAAAGACTGACAGTGAGAGAGAGAAGTCTGCAAAGACTGACAGAGGGAGAGAGAAGCCTGCAAAGACAGACAGAGGGAGAGAGAAGCCTGCAAAGACTGACAGTGAGAGAGAGAAGTCTGCAAAGACAGAGGCAAAGAGAAGTCTGCAAAGACTGACAGTGAGAGAGAGAGAAGTCTGCAAAGACTGACAGTGAGTGAGAGAGAGAAGTCTGCAAAGACTGACAGTGAGAGAGAGAAGTCTGCAAAGACTGACAGTGAGTGAGAGAGAGAAGTCTGCAAAGACAGAGGGAGAGAAAAAAGTCTGCAAAGACTGACAGAGGGAGAGAGAAGTCTGTTGAGACTGACAGAGAGAGAGAGAGAGAGAGAGAGAGAGAGAAGTCTGCAAAGACAGACAGAGGGAGAGAGAGAAGTCTGCAAAGACTGAGGGAGAGAGAAAAGTCTGCAAAGACTGACTGAGGAAGAGCAAATCCAACCAGAGGACAACAAAACGAGGAGATTCCTTCTGTGGAGGATCAAAGAGGGTAAAACTGAGTGTGAGACCCTGCAAGACCAATGAATAGGACAGGCATTTTCTTCCTATCTTTTTCTTTCCTTCTTCCCCCTTTTCAATTTGGTTAGGGAAAACAGTGAAGAAGCCTCAGAGACTTAATTTGTAGAAGTAATCATAAATAATTTTATTGTGGATCCAATGTCATATGCCTCAGCTATCCTTATAAAAATGATACATTCAAGAGGTCCTTTATAGTAATCAATACATCACGCATCAAACTAACTCCAATATTATAGGATAATATACATTGTGGCAAAGCAGGCGATACAAGGGAGACAACTCATACAGTACTGTATGAGATCAAGGGGAGATAATACAGATTGTTACCAGGGACTCGGCTTTGCAAACTGTGTTTTCACTGTCACAGAGATCTCCGCATGACAAATGTTGCAAATTACTCTTTGTAAACGAGATGGACTTACTGTGAAGCTGCCTGGATAAAATCCTGAAAAAGCTGGAAGGTGAGCAGAGGTTCTGGAAGTTCTCGTAGGTACTGCTTTAGGGCACCTGTAGGCAATGGTAAATGGGACAGCTATGAGTAATGCTAACTGCTACGACAATACATACATGTATATGTACATACCCTAGTAAGGACTTTGTCTGCTTTTGAAGCAAAACAATTTTCAGGGTGAGCTGCAGATGTCTTAGATGAAAGATGCAGGCATGATTTGTTTGCATTGCCATGTTCTTAACAGTGCTGCATTAGATGTGAAAGAAAGTTGGGTACTGTAAATATAGGTAAATACAATCACTCTTCAATCATGCATTGACAGGTGCTCAAAATACATCATCAGAATGCTCTAGTGTGGAATTTCTGTTGGGGAAAATGCCTGAACTCTGGGAACATGAGCAGTAAAATTTACTGATAAGAGATGTAGAAATATATGGTGGATGAAAATCAAAACTACTGTGGGTCTTACTTCTGCAGCCATCAAGCAAGGTAATCAGGGTTTTAGAAACATTGTCCAAACATTTTCTGTAATGTTAAAAGCACTAGTAATATGAAAAATGTAGATTACAGATGACAGACACAATTCTACATTAACAATGGTGCAATGCATCTACCAAGGATGATTAGTGTCCCTTGGCAACTGGCATGTAAAAAGATCATAAGGAGCAAAAATGCATGACTGCTGCCTACCTGCGATGGTGTGTGGATCTTGGATGAAATCCTCCATGTCAACCATGTGAGAGTCAAAGGAGGCCTGGAAATAAACAAGTCACCAATAAAAAGCTGAAATCCTGCAGGGGATGAATTTTTTTTTTAATCTCAAGTGGGGACTGAACTTGTGATCTTCTAGTTAATGTCCAAGTGCTCTTCTAGTTAATGTCCAAGTGCTCGGACCATTGAGTTACTCAATTCTGTCACTCACAGTTAATGTCCAAGTGCTCGGACCATTGAGTGACTCCATTCTGTCACTCACAGTTAATGTCCAAGTGCTCGGATCATTGAGTGACTCCATTCTGTCACTCACAGTTAATGTCCAAGTGCTCGGATCATTGAGTGACTCCATTCTGTCACTCACAGTTAATGTCCAAGTGCTCGGACCATTGAGTGACTCCATTCTGTCACTCACAGTTAATGTCCAAGTGCTCGGGCCATTGAGTGACTCCATTCTGTCACTCACAGTTAATGTCCAAATGCTCGGACCATTGAGTGACCCCATTCTGTCACTCACAGATTATCTATGCTGCAAATGCTGATAACTTGTGCTTTAGATGCCCAGAAAGAAATAACATCGACACCAAATTATGAAGCCCATGACTGAAAAACTGTAAACACTGAAGACGGCCCCAAATGATGTGGTAATGAACTAAAATCTTCATTTGGAATTACATGGAATAAAAGTAACAATGTAACTGCAGTGAAGCAATTCACACAACGCATGCATATAATCGAAACTTTTTCTTTTCTTTAGAGAGGAAATAATCAGTATTACTGATGAAAAATAAATTATTACCTTCAGTTTCTTCACCCGCTGCGCAGCCCCTGCCATGCGAAAGAGACCCTGAAAAAGGTGAACACAGAAATACTGATCTGCACTGCAGGTGATCATTCACCCTACTCCGACTGTCCCACACTTTGTCACTTACATTAGCTAGATAGTAATGGGGTGGGATGGGAAGGGTGGGAGTGGAATTAGAGGAGAAATCCCTTTAAATCCCAAAGGATGTGTATGATGAAACTGAACAGGGCTCGTATTCACAACAGCGATTTATTGGCGATTTATTTTAACTCCGATTTATCTCTAAACTCAGACGATTCCAACTGCCTGTTCCGCTCTCCCTTGGCTGGAAACCAGTATATATAGCAAAGCGCAACCTAGGATCCTCTGACGAGCGTACCTTATCTAACCGATCAAGATAACGCGGGGCTAGGGGATAAATCGAGTGTTAAAAAGATAAATCGCCGTTGTGAATACGGGCCCAGGATAAGATCTTTAGTTGTGCATCGTCACATGTCTGGTTTAAACATCCCATCCCCACCCAAAACAAATACAATCCACACCCACACCCACACATACACACACACACATGCACATCCAGACACATATGCACATCCACACACACATCTCTATCTCACCCTACCCCATTTCCCACCACCCCACTCCCACACAGAGCCCACCTCCTCTTCCATGCCGATTTCCAGCAGCGTGACAATGCAGACTTCCAGAACCATGGCAATGTCCCTGCCTTGAACTCGAAGGTGTTCCTCCAGCTGGGTGCCATACACTGGTTTGGCGGGGTTGTCCTCTGCGGCAAACAACAATCATCATCAAAACAATGGCCTCCACTACATCATGCCAAGTGGCCTAAAACATATGGTTAACTCTCACCCTGGCATAATAATTGGGACTGTTTGGTCTGTCACTAGTGTCAGTGCTACAAAATTTTTTAAAGGACATGGCACTTACCCTTTTTCCACATGCCTTTCTAACTAAATATAACAAAAACTTTACCAACAGTACTCACAACTGTTAAAGAACAAATCCATGTCATTGATTTAAGAAAATATCAATGCTAAATTTTTGGGTAATTTGTGGAAAGAATATTTCACAATCCTCCCCACTCATAAATGGCAGCATGTTGCGACTAGCAGGCTTGGCCCAGTCATGTCCTCAAGGGAAACAAATGCCACAAGTACCAGGGTAAGGGTTAAGAGCTTGGACAGCAGAGGGCAGAGTTCCCCAGATGATGACACTCGATTAAAAGGCAATCAAAAGAGTGCTTCCAGTCTGTTTGGAGAGGAGCTGCTGTAATCACACGGGAGTCAGAATCAAAACTGGGACCAAAAAGCAGACAGTGCCTGGATTTGGAACCAAATTTATCACAAGAACTGACTGATTTGGACATTGTATATAATTACACCTAAAAAATAACAGAAATGCCTTTCCAATTCCCTTGGATCAGCATATCTTAGTCCTAAAGAACACGCCTCAGAATTCTCCAACATGATGAAAGAACACAAGGTGCTACTGTGAAGTAAAAGATTGACGTGTTTGAGATGTGATCTTCCACCAATCTGATCAGGCAGGATTCTTTCCCCCCATTCACTCTACTGTGAATGTGCATACACAGTTCCACCTTCGATACTAGCAATGCTGCATGGACATATGTAATCATCACATTCAAATGTCATGATCCCTGTGTATTGCCCAGCACAGGTGAAAATTGTCTCTGTACAGTTGTATGTACATTGACTTCCCTTGAAAGCAATTTGACATGGTGGGTGTGATCTAGAGGCATATAACAGCAATTATTCTCTCCACCACAGTTTATTGCAAAAAACGACAGCAGTGAAGAGGTTAATTTTCCAGTGAAATTTTGGGTTATATCATCATCATGGAGTCATCTAGAGTGAATCAAACATGTGTCACAAAATCATGGCATATGATGCACCATGCAAGTGTTATCAAAAAGAAGAGTGAATTTGGAAAGGGAAGGGGGGTGGAGAGGAGAAGCGAAGGACAAGAAGTGGCAGAAGGAGGGTGGAGAGGAGAAGCAAAGGACAAGAAGTGGCAGGAGGGTGGAGAGGAGAAGCAAAGGACAAGAAGTGGCAGAAGGAGGGTGGAGAGGAGAAGCAAAGGACAAGAAGTGGCAGAAGGAGGGTGGAGAGGAGAAGCGAAGGACAAGAAGTGGCAGGAGGGTGGAGAGGAGAAGCGAAGGACAAGAAGTGGCAGAAGGAGGGTGGAGAGGAGAAGCGAAGGACAAGAAGTGGCAGAAGGAGGGTGGAGAGGAGAAGCGAAGGACAAGAAGTGGCAGAAGGAGGGTGGAGAGGAGAAGCGAAGGACAAGAAGTGGCAGAAGGAGGGTGGAGAGGAGAAGCGAAGGACAAGAAGTGGCAGAAGGAGGGTGGAGAGGAGAAGCGAAGGACAAGAAGTGGCAGAAGGAGGGTGGAGAGGAGAAGCGAAGGACAAGAAGTGGCAGAAGGAGGGTGGAGAGGAGAAGCGAAGGACAAGAAGTGGCAGAAGGAGGGTGGAGAGGAGAAGCGAAGGACAAGAAGTGGCAGAAGGAGGGTGGAGAGGAGAAGAGAAGGACAAGAAGTGGCAGAAGGAGGGTGGAGAGGAGAAGCGAAGGACAAGAAGTGGCAGAAGGAGGGTGGAGAGGAGAAGCGAAGGACAAGAAGTGGCAGAAGGAGGGTGGAGAGGAGAAGCGAAGGACAAGAAGTGGCAGAAGGAGGGTGGAGAGGAGAAGCGAAGGACAAGAAGTGGCAGAAGGAGGGTGGAGAGGAGAAGCGAAGGACAAGAAGTGGCAGAAGGAGGGTGGAGAGGAGAAGCGAAGGACAAGAAGTGGCAGAAGGAGGGTGGAGAGGAGAAGCGAAGGACAAGAAGTGGCAGAAGGAGGGTGGAGAGGAGAAGCGAAGGACAAGAAGTGGCAGAAGGAGGGTGGAGAGGAGAAGCGAAGGACAAGAAGTGGCAGAAGGAGGGTGGAGAGGAGAAGCGAAGGACAAGAAGTGGCAGAAGGAGGGTGGAGAGGAGAAGCGAAGGACAAGAAGTGGCAGAAGGAGGGTGGAGAGGAGAAGCGAAGGACAAGAAGTGGCAGAAGGAGGGTGGAGAGGAGAAGAGAAGGACAAGAAGTGGCAGAAGGAGGGTGGAGAGGAGAAGCGAAGGACAAGAAGTGGCAGAAGGAGGGTGGAGAGGAGAAGCGAAGGACAAGAAGTGGCAGAAGGAGGGTGGAGAGGAGAAGAGAAAGACAAGAAGTGGCAGAAGGAGGGTGGAGAGGAGAAGCGAAGGACAAGAAGTGGCAGAAGGAGGGTGGAGAGGAGAAGCGAAGGACAAGAAGTGGCAGAAGGAGGGTGGAGAGGAGAAGCGAAGGACAAGAAGTGGCAGAAGGAGGGTGGAGAGGAGAAGCGAAGGACAAGAAGTGGCAGAAGGAGGGTGGAGAGGAGAAGCGAAGGACAAGAAGTGGCAGAAGGAGGGTGGAGAGGAGAAGCGAAGGACAAGAAGTGGCAGAAGGAGGGTGGAGAGGAGAAGCGAAGGACAAGAAGTGGCAGAAGGAGGGTGGAGAGGAGAAGCGAAGGACAAGAAGTGGCAGAAGGAGGGTGGAGAGGAGAAGCGAAGGACAAGAAGTGGCAGAAGGAGGGTGGAGAGGAGAAGCGAAGGACAAGAAGTGGCAGAAGGAGGGTGGAGAGGAGAAGCGAAGGACAAGAAGTGGCAGAAGGAGGGTGGAGAGGAGAAGCGAAGGACAAGAAGTGGCAGAAGGAGGGTGGAGAGGAGAAGAGAAGGACAAGAAGTGGCAGAAGGAGGGTGGAGAGGAGAAGCGAAGGACAAGAAGTGGCAGAAGGAGGGTGGAGAGGAGAAGCGAAGGACAAGAAGTGGCAGAAGGAGGGTGGAGAGGAGAAGCGAAGGACAAGAAGTGGCAGAAGGAGGGTGGAGAGGAGAAGCGAAGGACAAGAAGTGGCAGAAGGAGGGTGGAGAGGAGAAGCGAAGGACAAGAAGTGGCAGAAGGAGGGTGGAGAGGAGAAGCGAAGGACAAGAAGTGGCAGAAGGAGGGTGGAGAGGAGAAGCGAAGGACAAGAAGTGGCAGAAGGAGGGTGGAGAGGAGAAGCGAAGGACAAGAAGTGGCAGAAGGAGGGTGGAGAGGAGAAGCGAAGGACAAGAAGAGGCAGGAGGGTGGAGAGGAGAAGCGAAGGACAAGAAGTGGCAGAAGGAGGGTGGAGAGGAGAAGCGAAGGACAAGAAGTGGCAGAAGGAGGGTGGAGAGGAGAAGCGAAGGACAAGAAGTGGCAGAAGGAGGGTGGAGAGGAGAAGCGAAGGACAAGAAGTGGCAGAAGGAGGGTGGAGAGGAGAAGCGAAGGACAAGAAGTGGCAGGAGGGTGGAGAGGAGAAGCGAAGGACAAGAAGTGGCAGAAGGAGGGTGGAGAGGAGAAGCGAAGGACAAGAAGTGGCAGAAGGAGGGTGGAGAGGAGAAGCGAAGGACAAGAAGTGGCAGAAGGAGGGTGGAGAGGAGAAGCGAAGGACAAGAAGTGGCAGAAGGAGGGTGGAGAGGAGAAGCGAAGGACAAGAAGTGGCAGAAGGAGGGTGGAGAGGAGAAGCGAAGGACAAGAAGTGGCAGAAGGAGGGTGGAGAGGAGAAGCGAAGGACAAGAAGTGGCAGAAGGAGGGTGGAGAGGAGAAGCGAAGGACAAGAAGTGGCAGAAGGAGGGTGGAGAGGAGAAGCGAAGGACAAGAAGTGGCAGAAGGAGGGTGGAGAGGAGAAGCGAAGGACAAGAAGTGGCAGAAGGAGGGTGGAGAGGAGAAGCGAAGGACAAGAAGTGGCAGAAGGAGGGTGGAGAGGAGAAGCGAAGGACAAGAAGTGGCAGAAGGAGGGTGGAGAGGAGAAGCGAAGGACAAGAAGTGGCAGAAGGAGGGTGGAGAGGAGAAGCGAAGGACAAGAAGTGGCAGAAGGAGGGTGGAGAGGAGAAGCGAAGGACAAGAAGTGGCAGAAGGAGGGTGGAGAGGAGAAGCGAAGGACAAGAAGTGGCAGAAGGAGGGTGGAGAGGAGAAGCGAAGGACAAGAAGTGGCAGAAGGAGGGTGGAGAGGAGAAGCGAAGGACAAGAAGTGGCAGAAGGAGGGTGGAGAGGAGAAGCGAAGGACAAGAAGTGGCAGAAGGAGGGTGGAGAGGAGAAGCGAAGGACAAGAAGTGGCAGAAGGAGGGTGGAGAGGAGAAGCGAAGGACAAGAAGTGGCAGAAGGAGGGTGGAGAGGAGAAGCGAAGGACAAGAAGTGGCAGAAGGAGGGTGGAGAGGAGAAGCGAAGGACAAGAAGTGGCAGAAGGAGGGTGGAGAGGAGAAGCGAAGGACAAGAAGAGGCAGAGGAGGGTGGAGAGGAGAAGCGAAGGACAAGAAGTGGCAGAAGGAGGGTGGAGAGGAGAAGCGAAGGACAAGAAGTGGCAGAAGGAGGGTGGAGAGGAGAAGCGAAGGACAAGAAGTGGCAGAAGGAGGGTGGAGAGGAGAAGCGAAGGACAAGAAGTGGCAGAAGGAGGGTGGGAGAGGAGAAGCGAAGGACAAGAAGTGGCAGAAGGAGGGTGGAGAGGAGAAGCGAAGGACAAGAAGTGGCAGAAGGAGGGTGGAGAGGAGAAGCGAAGGACAAGAAGTGGCAGAAGGAGGGTGGAGAGGAGAAGCGAAGGACAAGAAGTGGCAGAAGGAGGGTGGAGAGGAGAAGCGAAGGACAAGAAGTGGCAGAAGGAGGGTGGAGAGGAGAAGCGAAGGACAAGAAGTGGCAGAAGGAGGGTGGAGAGGAGAAGCGAAGGACAAGAAGTGGCAGAAGGAGGGTGGAGAGGAGAAGCGAAGGACAAGAAGTGGCAGAAGGAGGGTGGAGAGGAGAAGCGAAGGACAAGAAGTGGCAGAAGGAGGGTGGAGAGGAGAAGCGAAGGACAAGAAGTGGCAGAAGGAGGGTGGAGAGGAGAAGCGAAGGACAAGAAGTGGCAGAAGGAGGGTGGAGAGGAGAAGCGAAGGACAAGAAGTGGCAGAAGGAGGGTGGAGAGGAGAAGCGAAGGACAAGAAGTGGCAGAAGGAGGGTGGAGAGGAGAAGCGAAGGACAAGAAGTGGCAGAAGGAGGGTGGAGAGGAGAAGCGAAGGACAAGAAGTGGCAGAAGGAGGGTGGAGAGGAGAAGCGAAGGACAAGAAGTGGCAGAAGGAGGGTGGAGAGGAGAAGCGAAGGACAAGAAGTGGCAGAAGGAGGGTGGAGAGGAGAAGCGAAGGACAAGAAGTGGCAGAAGGAGGGTGGAGAGGAGAAGCGAAGGACAAGAAGTGGCAGAAGGAGGGTGGAGAGGAGAAGCGAAGGACAAGAAGTGGCAGAAGGAGGGTGGAGAGGAGAAGCGAAGGACAAGAAGTGGCAGAAGGAGGGTGGAGAGGAGAAGCGAAGGACAAGAAGTGGCAGAAGGAGGGTGGAGAGGAGAAGAGAAGGACAAGAAGTGGCAGAAGGAGGGTGGAGAGGAGAAGCGAAGGACAAGAAGTGGCAGAAGGAGGGTGGAGAGGAGAAGCGAAGGACAAGAAGTGGCAGAAGGAGGGTGGAGAGGAGAAGCGAAGGACAAGAAGTGGCAGAAGGAGGGTGGAGAGGAGAAGCGAAGGACAAGAAGTGGCAGAAGGAGGGTGGAGAGGAGAAGCGAAGGACAAGAAGTGGCAGAAGGAGGGTGGAGAGGAGAAGCGAAGGACAAGAAGTGGCAGAAGGAGGGTGGAGAGGAGAAGCGAAGGACAAGAAGTGGCAGAAGGAGGGTGGAGAGGAGAAGCGAAGGACAAGAAGAGGCATGAGGAGGGTGGAGAGGAGAAGCGAAGGACAAGAAGTGGCAGAAGGAGGGTGGAGAGGAGAAGCGAAGGACAAGAAGTGGCAGAAGGAGGGTGGAGAGGAGAAGCGAAGGACAAGAAGTGGCAGAAGGAGGGTGGAGAGGAGAAGCGAAGGACAAGAAGTGGCAGAAGGAGGGTGGAGAGGAGAAGCGAAGGACAAGAAGTGGCAGAAGGAGGGTGGAGAGGAGAAGCGAAGGACAAGAAGTGGCAGAAGGAGGGTGGAGAGGAGAAGCGAAGGACAAGAAGTGGCAGAAGGAGGGTGGAGAGGAGAAGCGAAGGACAAGAAGTGGCAGAAGGAGGGTGGAGAGGAGAAGCGAAGGACAAGAAGTGGCAGAAGGAGGGTGGAGAGGAGAAGCGAAGGACAAGAAGTGGCAGAAGGAGGGTGGAGAGGAGAAGCGAAGGACAAGAAGTGGCAGAAGGAGGGTGGAGAGGAGAAGCGAAGGACAAGAAGTGGCAGAAGGAGGGTGGAGAGGAGAAGCGAAGGACAAGAAGTGGCAGAAGGAGGGTGGAGAGGAGAAGCGAAGGACAAGAAGTGGCAGAAGGAGGGTGGAGAGGAGAAGCGAAGGACAAGAAGTGGCAGAAGGAGGGTGGAGAGGAGAAGCGAAGGACAAGAAGTGGCAGAAGGAGGGTGGAGAGGAGAAGCGAAGGACAAGAAGTGGCAGAAGGAGGGTGGAGAGGAGAAGCGAAGGACAAGAAGTGGCAGAAGGAGGGTGGAGAGGAGAAGCGAAGGACAAGAAGTGGCAGAAGGAGGGTGGAGAGGAGAAGCGAAGGACAAGAAGTGGCAGAAGGAGGGTGGAGAGGAGAAGCGAAGGACAAGAAGTGGCAGAAGGAGGGTGGAGAGGAGAAGCGAAGGACAAGAAGTGGCAGAAGGAGGGTGGAGAGGAGAAGCGAAGGACAAGAAGTGGCAGAAGGAGGGTGGAGAGGAGAAGCGAAGGACAAGAAGTGGCATGAGGAGGGTGGAGAGGAGAAGCGAAGGACAAGAAGTGGCAGAAGGAGGGTGGAGAGGAGAAGCGAAGGACAAGAAGTGGCAGAAGGAGGGTGGAGAGGAGAAGCGAAGGACAAGAAGTGGCAGAAGGAGGGTGGAGAGGAGAAGCGAAGGACAAGAAGTGGCAGAAGGAGGGTGGAGAGGAGAAGCGAAGGACAAGAAGTGGCAGAAGGAGGGTGGAGAGGAGAAGCGAAGGACAAGAAGTGGCAGAAGGAGGGTGGAGAGGAGAAGCGAAGGACAAGAAGTGGCAGAAGGAGGGTGGAGAGGAGAAGCGAAGGACAAGAAGTGGCAGAAGGAGGGTGGAGAGGAGAAGCGAAGGACAAGAAGTGGCAGAAGGAGGGTGGAGAGGAGAAGCGAAGGACAAGAAGTGGCAGAAGGAGGGTGGAGAGGAGAAGCGAAGGACAAGAAGTGGCAGAAGGAGGGTGGAGAGGAGAAGCGAAGGACAAGAAGTGGCAGAAGGAGGGTGGAGAGGAGAAGCGAAGGACAAGAAGTGGCAGAAGGAGGGTGGAGAGGAGAAGCGAAGGACAAGAAGTGGCAGAAGGAGGGTGGAGAGGAGAAGCGAAGGACAAGAAGTGGCAGAAGGAGGGTGGAGAGGAGAAGCGAAGGACAAGAAGTGGCAGAAGGAGGGTGGAGAGGAGAAGCGAAGGACAAGAAGTGGCAGAAGGAGGGTGGAGAGGAGAAGCGAAGGACAAGAAGTGGCAGAAGGAGGGTGGAGAGGAGAAGCGAAGGACAAGAAGTGGCAGAAGGAGGGTGGAGAGGAGAAGCGAAGGACAAGAAGTGGCAGAAGGAGGGTGGAGAGGAGAAGCGAAGGACAAGAAGTGGCAGAAGGAGGGTGGAGAGGAGAAGCGAAGGACAAGAAGTGGCAGAAGGAGGGTGGAGAGGAGAAGCGAAGGACAAGAAGTGGCAGAAGGAGGGTGGAGAGGAGAAGCGAAGGACAAGAAGTGGCAGAAGGAGGGTGGAGAGGAGAAGCGAAGGACAAGAAGTGGCAGAAGGAGGGTGGAGAGGAGAAGCGAAGGACAAGAAGTGGCAGAAGGAGGGTGGAGAGGAGAAGCGAAGGACAAGAAGTGGCAGAAGGAGGGTGGAGAGGAGAAGCGAAGGACAAGAAGTGGCAGAAGGAGGGTGGAGAGGAGAAGCGAAGGACAAGAAGTGGCAGAAGGAGGGTGGAGAGGAGAAGCGAAGGACAAGAAGTGGCAGAAGGAGGGTGGAGAGGAGAAGCGAAGGACAAGAAGTGGCAGAGGAGGGTGGAGAGGAGAAGCGAAGGACAAGAAGTGGCAGAAGGAGGGTGGAGAGGAGAAGCGAAGGACAAGAAGTGGCAGAAGGAGGGTGGAGAGGAGAAGCGAAGGACAAGAAGAGGCATGAGGAGGGTGGAGAGGAGAAGCGAAGGACAAGAAGTGGCAGAAGGAGGGTGGAGAGGAGAAGCGAAGGACAAGAAGTGGCAGAAGGAGGGTGGAGAGGAGAAGCGAAGGACAAGAAGTGGCAGAAGGAGGGTGGAGAGGAGAAGCGAAGGACAAGAAGTGGCAGAAGGAGGGTGGAGAGGAGAAGCGAAGGACAAGAAGTGGCAGAAGGAGGGTGGAGAGGAGAAGCGAAGGACAAGAAGTGGCAGAAGGAGGGTGGAGAGGAGAAGCGAAGGACAAGAAGTGGCAGAAGGAGGGTGGAGAGGAGAAGCGAAGGACAAGAAGTGGCAGAAGGAGGGTGGAGAGGAGAAGCGAAGGACAAGAAGTGGCAGAAGGAGGGTGGAGAGGAGAAGCGAAGGACAAGAAGTGGCAGAAGGAGGGTGGAGAGGAGAAGCGAAGGACAAGAAGTGGCAGAAGGAGGGTGGAGAGGAGAAGCGAAGGACAAGAAGTGGCAGAAGGAGGGTGGAGAGGAGAAGCGAAGGACAAGAAGTGGCAGAAGGAGGGTGGAGAGGAGAAGCGAAGGACAAGAAGTGGCAGAAGGAGGGTGGAGAGGAGAAGCGAAGGACAAGAAGTGGCAGAAGGAGGGTGGAGAGGAGAAGCGAAGGACAAGAAGTGGCAGAAGGAGGGTGGAGAGGAGAAGCGAAGGACAAGAAGTGGCAGAAGGAGGGTGGAGAGGAGAAGCGAAGGACAAGAAGTGGCAGAAGGAGGGTGGAGAGGAGAAGCGAAGGACAAGAAGTGGCAGAAGGAGGGTGGAGAGGAGAAGCGAAGGACAAGAAGTGGCAGAAGGAGGGTGGAGAGGAGAAGCGAAGGACAAGAAGTGGCAGAAGGAGGGTGGAGAGGAGAAGCGAAGGACAAGAAGTGGCAGAAGGAGGGTGGAGAGGAGAAGCGAAGGACAAGAAGTGGCAGAAGGGTGGAGAGGAGAAGAGAAGGACAAGAAGTGGCAGAAGGAGGGTGGAGAGGAGAAGCGAAGGACAAGAAGTGGCAGAAGGAGGGTGGAGAGGAGAAGCGAAGGACAAGAAGTGGCAGAAGGAGGGTGGAGAGGAGAAGCGAAGGACAAGAAGTGGCAGAAGGAGGGTGGAGAGGAGAAGCGAAGGACAAGAAGTGGCAGAAGGAGGGTGGAGAGGAGAAGCGAAGGACAAGAAGTGGCAGAAGGAGGGTGGAGAGGAGAAGCGAAGGACAAGAAGAGGCAGGAGGAGGGTGGAGAGGAGAAGCGAAGGACAAGAAGTGGCAGAAGGAGGGTGGAGAGGAGAAGCGAAGGACAAGAAGTGGCAGAAGGAGGGTGGAGAGGAGAAGCGAAGGACAAGAAGTGGCAGAAGGAGGGTGGAGAGGAGAAGCGAAGGACAAGAAGTGGCAGAAGGAGGGTGGAGAGGAGAAGCGAAGGACAAGAAGTGGCAGAAGGAGGGTGGAGAGGAGAAGCGAAGGACAAGAAGTGGCAGAAGGAGGGTGGAGAGGAGAAGCGAAGGACAAGAAGTGGCAGAAGGAGGGTGGAGAGGAGAAGCGAAGGACAAGAAGTGGCAGAAGGAGGGTGGAGAGGAGAAGCGAAGGACAAGAAGTGGCAGAGGAGGGTGGAGAGGAGAAGCGAAGGACAAGAAGTGGCAGAAGGAGGCTGGAGAGGAGAAGCGAAGGACAAGAAGTGGCAGAAGGAGGGTGGAGAGGAGAAGCGAAGGACAAGAAGTGGCAGAAGGAGGGTGGAGAGGAGAAGCGAAGGACAAGAAGTGGCAGAGGAGGGTGGAGAGGAGAAGCGAAGGACAAGAAGTGGCAGAAGGAGGGTGGAGAGGAGAAGCGAAGGACAAGAAGTGGCAGAAGGAGGGTGGAGAGGAGAAGCGAAGGACAAGAAGAGGCATGAGGAGGGTGGAGAGGAGAAGCGAAGGACAAGAAGTGGCAGAAGGAGGGTGGAGAGGAGAAGCGAAGGACAAGAAGTGGCAGAAGGAGGGTGGAGAGGAGAAGCGAAGGACAAGAAGTGGCAGAAGGAGGGTGGAGAGGAGAAGCGAAGGACAAGAAGTGGCAGAAGGAGGGTGGAGAGGAGAAGCGAAGGACAAGAAGTGGCAGAAGGAGGGTGGAGAGGAGAAGAGAAGGACAAGAAGTGGCAGAAGGAGGCTGGAGAGGAGAAGCGAAGGACAAGAAGTGGCAGAAGGAGGGTGGAGAGGAGAAGCGAAGGACAAGAAGTGGCAGAAGGAGGGTGGAGAGGAGAAGCGAAGGACAAGAAGTGGCAGAAGGAGGGTGGAGAGGAGAAGCGAAGGACAAGAAGTGGCAGAAGGAGGGTGGAGAGGAGAAGCGAAGGACAAGAAGTGGCAGAAGGAGGGTGGAGAGGAGAAGCGAAGGACAAGAAGTGGCAGAAGGAGGGTGGAGAGGAGAAGCGAAGGACAAGAAGTGGCAGAAGGAGGGTGGAGAGGAGAAGAGAAAGACAAGAAGTGGCAGAAGGAGGCTGGAGAGGAGAAGAGAAAGACAAGAAGTGGCAGGAGGGTGGAGAGGAGAAGAGAAGGACAAGAAGTGGCAGAAGGAGGGTGGAGAGGAGAAGAGAAGGACAAGAAGTGGCAGAAGGAGGGTGGAGAGGAGAAGCGAAGGACAAGAAGTGGCAGAAGGAGGGTGGAGAGGAGAAGCGAAGGACAAGAAGTGGCAGAGGAGGGTGGAGAGGAGAAGCGAAGGACAAGAAGTGGCAGGAGGAGGGTGGAGAGGAGAAGCGAAGGACAAGAAGTGGCAGAAGGAGGGTGGAGAGGAGAAGCGAAGGACAAGAAGTGGCAGGAGGAGGGTGGAGAGGAGAAGCGAAGGACAAGAAGTGGCAGAAGGAGGGTGGAGAGGAGAAGCGAAGGACAAGAAGTGGCAGGAGGGTGGAGAGGAGAAGCGAAGGACAAGAAGTGGCAGGAGGGTGGAGAGGAGAAGCGAAGGACAAGAAGTGGCAGAAGGAGGGTGGAGAGGAGAAGCGAAGGACAAGAAGTGGCAGAAGGAGGGTGGAGAGGAGAAGAGAAGGACAAGAAGTGGCAGAAGGAGGGTGGAGAGGAGAAGCGAAGGACAAGAAGTGGCAGGAGGAGGGTGGAGAGGAGAAGCAAAGGACAAGAAGTGGCAGAAGGAGGGTGGAGAGGAGAAGCAAAGGACAAGAAGTGGCAGAAGGAGGGTGGAGAGGAGAAGCGAAGGACAAGAAGTGGCAGAAGGAGGGTGGAGAGGAGAAGCGAAGGACAAGAAGTGGCAGAAGGAGGGTGGAGAGGAGAAGCAAAGGACAAGAAGTGGCAGAAGGAGGGTGGAGAGGAGAAGCGAAGGACAAGAAGTGGCAGAAGGAGGCTGGAGAGGAGAAGCGAAGGACAAGAAGTGGCAGAAGGAGGGTGGAGAGGAGAAGCGAAGGACAAGAAGTGGCAGAAGGAGGGTGGAGAGGAGAAGCGAAGGACAAGAAGTGGCAGAAGGAGGGTGGAGAGGAGAAGCGAAGGACAAGAAGTGGCAGAAGGAGGGTGGAGAGGAGAAGCGAAGGACAAGAAGTGGCAGAAGGAGGGTGGAGAGGAGAAGCGAAGGACAAGAAGTGGCAGAAGGAGGGTGGAGAGGAGAAGCGAAGGACAAGAAGTGGCAGAAGGAGGGTGGAGAGGAGAAGCGAAGGACAAGAAGTGGCAGAAGGAGGGTGGAGAGGAGAAGAGAAAGACAAGAAGTGGCAGGAGGGTGGAGAGGAGAAGCGAAGGACAAGAAGTGGCAGGAGGAGGGTGGAGAGGAGAAGAGAAAGACAAGAAGTGGCAGAAGGAGGGTGGAGAGGAGAAGCGAAGGACAAGAAGTGGCAGAAGGAGGGTGGAGAGGAGAAGAGAAAGACAAGAAGTGGCAGAAGGAGGGTGGAGAGGAGAAGCGAAGGACAAGAAGTGGCAGGAGGAGGGTGGAGAGGAGAAGAGAAAGACAAGAAGTGGCAGAAGGAGGGTGGAGAGGAGAAGCGAAGGACAAGAAGTGGCAGGAGGGTGGAGAGGAGAAGCGAAGGACAAGAAGTGGCAGAAGGAGGGTGGAGAGGAGAAGCGAAGGACAAGAAGTGGCAGAAGGAGGGTGGAGAGGAGAAGCGAAGGACAAGAAGTGGCAGAAGGAGGGTGGAGAGGAGAAGCGAAGGACAAGAAGTGGCAGAAGGAGGGTGGAGAGGAGAAGCGAAGGACAAGAAGTGGCAGAAGGAGGGTGGAGAGGAGAAGCGAAGGACAAGAAGTGGCAGAAGGAGGGTGGAGAGGAGAAGCGAAGGACAAGAAGTGGCAGAAGGAGGGTGGAGAGGAGAAGCGAAGGACAAGAAGTGGCAGAAGGAGGGTGGAGAGGAGAAGCGAAGGACAAGAAGTGGCAGAAGGAGGGTGGAGAGGAGAAGCGAAGGACAAGAAGTGGCAGAAGGAGGGTGGAGAGGAGAAGCGAAGGACAAGAAGTGGCAGAAGGAGGGTGGAGAGGAGAAGCGAAGGACAAGAAGTGGCAGAAGGAGGGTGGAGAGGAGAAGCGAAGGACAAGAAGTGGCAGAAGGAGGGTGGAGAGGAGAAGCGAAGGACAAGAAGTGGCAGAAGGAGGGTGGAGAGGAGAAGCGAAGGACAAGAAGTGGCAGAAGGAGGGTGGAGAGGAGAAGCGAAGGACAAGAAGTGGCAGAAGGAGGGTGGAGAGGAGAAGCGAAGGACAAGAAGTGGCAGAAGGAGGGTGGAGAGGAGAAGCGAAGGACAAGAAGTGGCAGAAGGAGGGTGGAGAGGAGAAGCGAAGGACAAGAAGTGGCAGAAGGAGGGTGGAGAGGAGAAGCGAAGGACAAGAAGTGGCAGAGGAGGGTGGAGAGGAGAAGCGAAGGACAAGAAGTGGCAGAAGGAGGGTGGAGAGGAGAAGCGAAGGACAAGAAGTGGCAGAAGGAGG
>JAWQFJ010028306.1:27107-29048 GCA_034096865.1 Theodoxus fluviatilis | reverse complement strand
CATAACATAAGCACAACGGTCCAATCTCAGTTTCACGGTAGGCCTATCATGCACATTCAGACTGACAGCTTAGCTCCTCCCCTTTAGACATGCGCATTGGGCTACTACGCGGAAGTGATTTTTGGGGGAAAAAAGCTCGCCTGTGGGAACAGCTGAATGCTATTTCCTGCCGCGTGCACGATCCTCGACATCGTGAATTGACATTTTACACAGCCGCAAAGTCGTTTATAACCTTTACGGTAAAATCGTGTCAAATGCAGCTACTGGCTTTGGATGTTGCCTTTCATTGAGTGTTTTTAGAATATGTGCAGGGGCTATATGTTGTATGTTGACAATTAGTCTGCTTGAATTGAATGCTGGATCGAAAAATGACAACTCACTGGAATGTCACTTTTGAGGTCTCGCAGACAAGAGTTTCCCGGAGATAAGATGGTGGCTTGCAGAAAATACACATACTGATTGTGCAGTTATGACGGCTTCTTCCTTCTTCTTGTCGATCGCTAGATGATTGCGCCAGTCGCTCGCACGAATACAGATGCTGTTCTCCGCAGCTCCTCCAGGTTGCCATAGAGTTTGCTCCTCACTGGTGTTGGGTCTTGTGACGTGGCTCTTCTGAGGGCATCATGGTTGGGGCAATCTTGGAGAAGGTGTCCACCGGTCATCGAGGCAGTGTCGCAAGAACATCTGTCTGTCTGACCAACTTTGAACTTGTGGAACATTATGTGCCGGCAATTTGTTGTGTCCTGTTCGGAGTCTGAACAGAATGACTTGGTCAGCTCTGTTCAGAAAGTGGTAGCTGTCATTTTGGTTGTAGTTCGGATGTTGCTGGCGCCACTTTTTATGAGACAGAGCCTTAATGATGGTCTTCTCTTCTGCATAAGAGACCTGTCTGTCTTCCTAGTCCAGCTGACCACCTTCCCTGGCCAGTCTGTCAGCCGTCTCATTTCCATGCACTCCACAGCGTGCAGGAATCCATTGGAGTGTCAGTGTACCTGTGCGGCCAGCTCAGACAGAGTGGCTGCAAGTTCATTCAGTTCCTTCTTGCGAGGGTCCTGGAGTGCGCTCAGCACAGACAAAGCATCAGTGAAGATGACCACGTGCTGGTGTGTCGCATCTCGGTGATCCAGTAAGTGGGCCGCTGCCGTTCTCAGGGCCTCTGCTTCTGCTCTGAAGTTGGTGGAGTATCTGCCCGTTGCTATGGGGATGTGGGTCTCGTACCCGGTGTACCTGATATACACGCCTCCTCCTCCATCCCTCGTTGCTTCTGCGGCAGACCCATCGGTATAGGCGTGTGTCCACTGTTCTTCAGGGTAGGTAGATTGGATGAGCTCTCAGGTCAATGACTTCCTCTCGTGGTCTGACTGTGTGCCTTTCTTCCCAATGCCTGGAATGTCATCTCTGATGGTTGGGAATTTCTTATGACGGCTGAATACGGCGGCATATTGGTGGAGGTAAGAATTAATCAGGAACATTCGACCCCCAGAAATGCAAAGACTACATAGGGATCAGGATCGAGTCTTCCATTCTCTGCCAGGGCATGGACCCGAATCTCACCTCATTCCGTCCCTTGAGATCCTCTTCAGCATCAATGTTTGAAGTCTAGGCGCAAAACCACCAATGGCCTGGTATGATTGCACGTTTGGGAATGCTAGTATCATAGTAAAAATGTTTATTAAAACCCCCAAAACATCAGAACCGGCACACATTTCATTGCCGTGCATGGGGCGAGAACATGGAAACGAGAAAAGAACATGGCCGGCAATGGTACGAATACTACAATCTTCAAATGGAAGGTTGTTTATTATGATTAATGAGAACATCATAACATCTGAAGATTTTTGTAACAATGTAGACTCTTGATTTGAGAGTTTTTGTTCTCACCAAAAATGATCAGCTAATGTCAATTCCAAGGTTGGTGTAAGGAAAACTCTACTGGGTTGC
>JAWQFJ010028306.1:22107-24607 GCA_034096865.1 Theodoxus fluviatilis | reverse complement strand
TCTTTTGAACGCATAGTACAAATAAGTACTGACAGCACGCATAGGACCAGTCTCTTTTACAGAGAGCAGTTGGACAAGAGGCTCTATATCCTTACATTGCACATATGGGATTATATATTTCATTCGAATATCTTCAAAAGCAGGGCAGTACAGGACAAAATGTTGTTCATCTTCATCTTTTTCGTGACAAGCTGGACATATAATTTGGTATTCATCTTTATTATATCTCTGTTTGTGAACCGTCATTTCGCTAATGCCAAATCGAAAACGTATCCAGACATCTCTGAAAACTTTCCGGTTCAGAGTATATAGATAAGCTTCAGTCCCAAAGTCTGTTTTAAATTCTCTGTACAATATAAAACGATTGCTCCTATTCAAGTCATACTTCCAACTGGCAATAAATCTTTTTATCAATTTTTCTTTGAGTGTTTGTAGAAAGTTGCGCTCATTAACCACTTTTGATCCATCCATGCATTCTCAAACCCATTTTTCATTAGGATATCCCGAATTTTCGAAGCCCAATTATGACTATCAAGCTTACCCAACATTGACTTGTATACCATATGTGGGTATCTACATTCGTCCATTTTCAGAATTTTTAGCCAGTACTTAATAGATCTTATCGCAGTATTGATATGTAGCGGATGCCTTCCCGTATCACCATAGATCATAGCATTAGGTGTTCTTGCACTGACATTGAGATATTGTTTTAGCATTTGTAAATGTACAGTTTCGATCATTTGTGTATCCTCCAAGCCCCATACTTCAGAGCCATATAAAAGTATTGGTTGAACTTGCGAGTCCAAAATCCTGAAAAATACATCTGGGGTTACATGTGTAAGCCTTCTCAATATCTTAGTAATTCTAGACACTGCAGCCCTACCTCTGCATACAAGATCAGACATAGCCGAATTTGTGCTCAACTTCGTCGAGATTACCATACCAAGGTACCTGTACTCTGATACAACTTCCAGTTTCTGGCCATTCAGGTACCATTTTTCTGAGTTTGCCAAGTGTCCACCCAGACGAAACGCCATAACCTTGGTCTTTCCATAGTTTACTCTTAGCCCTAGTCTGTCTGCTGCCTTGCTCAAATGATCTATTTGGTTCTGTAAACCTGTAACCGTGTCTGATAATAGAACAATGTCATCTGCAAAAAGGAGAGTAAACAGATCAGGACCGTTTGTCATTGCTTGTACGCCATGTTTTCCATTTTCTATTATCTCATTAGTCAGTGACGTCATTAGGTAGGAAAACAGTAAAGGGCTCATTTTACAACCCTGCTTCAAACCCATGTGAGAGTCAAAATAATCTGACGTCACTCCGTCACATTTTACGCAGCATTTCACCGTTTTGTAAACAGACTTCAACATTCTCCCCATTTTCCCGAGGACCCCGTTCCGTTCCAGAATACACCACAAGGCTTGTCTATTGACAGTGTCGAAAGCTTTTTGGAAATCAACAAAGGCCGCATACACCTTTCTGTGTCTTTGTAAGTATCGATGCACAATGCTATGTAGAACAAATATGTTATCAATTGTTGAGTAGCTCTTTCGAAAGCCTGCCTGTTCTTCTCCTATAATCCCGTTATCATCTGTCCACATCTGTAACCGCCTATTCAGTATATGTATAAACACTTTGCTAAGATTGCTTGTTAGGGATATTCCCCTGTAGTTATCAGGATCATTTACAGGACCTGACTTGTGTAGAGGGATAATCACAGAGTTTGCCCACTGTTTAGGGAAATCGGCATTTTCAAAGACACGGTTAAATAACTTGTATAAGAAAGGCAAAAGCTCTTTTGATGCACACCTAAGCATTTCAGCAAGAATGTTGTCCCCCCCAGGTGCCTTCCCCAGTTTGAGGCTCTTTATAGCATCCGCTATCTCTGAAGTAGTAATCTCTGCATCGAGCATCTCCCCGTGCCCAAAATCGCGTGATACAGTTGTCTCCCCTTCTATTACATGCTCATCATGCGTTGTTTCGTAAATACTTTCGAAGTGTTCTCTCCAAACACGGGAGTCAATACCAGAGGGGGCTTTATATCTACTGTCGAGTGTTTTTAGTTGCCTCCAGAATATTTTGGGGTCTTTTACATGCCTTGAAATTAAAGTAGTTACCCCATGTAGGTAGTCTGCTTTCTTACACCTTAACAGTCGCTTATATTCATTTCTTTCCTGTATATATCTTTGTCTATCTTCTTTCGAGTGACAAGACTGATAACATCGAAAGATATTTCTTAATTTTCTTCTGAAGATGTAGCATTCTTTGTCAAACCAACGATTTTTGTTCGAAAAAGGTTTGTAAGTAATGGTTTTCTTAAGGAAGTCAGCAGCAGTTACAACAGCCTCTGTCAGCGTATTGGTTGCTTCATGTACATCCCATTCTTCACTTATCACGTTTTCCATAGTGGGGAGCTTTTCAAGTAAATTAGATAAATACATATCCGAAAAATTGCTATCCCAGATAATCTTTGTCTGTAATACATTTTTCAAGGTAG
>JAWQFJ010028306.1:10000-17090 GCA_034096865.1 Theodoxus fluviatilis | reverse complement strand
AGTATCTCTGCTCTTACCAGGTCTAAATGGAAAGACACACCTACCACTACGTTCAAGTATCTCTGCTCTTACCAGGTCTAAATGGAAAGACACACCTACCACTACGTTCAAGTATCTCTGCTCTTACCAGGTCTAAATGGAAAGACACACCTACCACTACGTTCAAGTATCTCTGCTCTTACCAGGTCTAAATGGAAAGACACACCTACCACTACGTTCAAGTATCTCTGCTCTTACCAGGTCTAAATGGAAAGACACACCTACCACTACGTTCAAGTATCTCTGCTCTTACCAGGTCTAAATGGAAAGACACACCTACCACTACGTTCAAGTATCTCTGCTCTTACCAGGTCTAAATGGAAAGACACACCTACCACTACGTTCAAGTATCTCTGCTCTTACCAGGTCTAAATGGAAAGACACACCTACCACTACGTTCAAGTATCTCTGCTCTTACCAGGTCTAAATGGAAAGACACACCTACCACTACGTTCAAGTATCTCTGCTCTTACCAGGTCTAAATGGAAAGACACACCTACCACTACGTTCAAGTATCTCTGCTCTTACCAGGTCTAAATGGAAAGACACACCTACCACTACGTTCAAGTATCTCTGCTCTTACCAGGTCTAAATGGAAAGACACACCTACCACTACGTTCAAGTATCTCTGCTCTTACCAGGTCTAAATGGAAAGACACACCTACCACTACGTTCAAGTATCTCTGCTCTTACCAGGTCTAAATGGAAAGACACACCTACCACTACGTTCAAGTATCTCTGCTCTTACCAGGTCTAAATGGAAAGACACACCTACCACTACGTTCAAGTATCTCTGCTCTTACCAGGTCTAAATGGAAAGACACACCTACCACTACGTTCAAGTATCTCTGCTCTTACCAGGTCTAAATGGAAAGACACACCTACCACTACGTTCAAGTATCTCTGCTCTTACCAGGTCTAAATGGAAAGACACACCTACCACTACGTTCAAGTATCTCTGCTCTTACCAGGTCTAAATGGAAAGACACACCTACCACTACGTTCAAGTATCTCTGCTCTTACCAGGTCTAAATGGAAAGACACACCTACCACTACGTTCAAGTATCTCTGCTCTTACCAGGTCTAAATGGAAAGACACACCTACCACTACGTTCAAGTATCTCTGCTCTTACCAGGTCTAAATGGAAAGACACACCTACCACTACGTTCAAGTATCTCTGCTCTTACCAGGTCTAAATGGAAAGACACACCTACCACTACGTTCAAGTATCTCTGCTCTTACCAGGTCTAAATGGAAAGACACACCTACCACTACGTTCAAGTATCTCTGCTCTTACCAGGTCTAAATGGAAAGACACACCTACCACTACGTTCAAGTATCTCTGCTCTTACCAGGTCTAAATGGAAAGACACACCTACCACTACGTTCAAGTATCTCTGCTCTTACCAGGTCTAAATGGAAAGACACACCTACCACTACGTTCAAGTATCTCTGCTCTTACCAGGTCTAAATGGAAAGACACACCTACCACTACGTTCAAGTATCTCTGCTCTTACCAGGTCTAAATGGAAAGACACACCTACCACTACGTTCAAGTATCTCTGCTCTTACCAGGTCTAAATGGAAAGACACACCTACCACTACGTTCAAGTATCTCTGCTCTTACCAGGTCTAAATGGAAAGACACACCTACCACTACGTTCAAGTATCTCTGCTCTTACCAGGTCTAAATGGAAAGACACACCTACCACTACGTTCAAGTATCTCTGCTCTTACCAGGTCTAAATGGAAAGACACACCTACCACTACGTTCAAGTATCTCTGCTCTTACCAGGTCTAAATGGAAAGACACACCTACCACTACGTTCAAGTATCTCTGCTCTTACCAGGTCTAAATGGAAAGACACACCTACCACTACGTTCAAGTATCTCTGCTCTTACCAGGTCTAAATGGAAAGACACACCTACCACTACGTTCAAGTATCTCTGCTCTTACCAGGTCTAAATGGAAAGACACACCTACCACTACGTTCAAGTATCTCTGCTCTTACCAGGTCTAAATGGAAAGACACACCTACCACTACGTTCAAGTATCTCTGCTCTTACCAGGTCTAAATGGAAAGACACACCTACCACTACGTTCAAGTATCTCTGCTCTTACCAGGTCTAAATGGAAAGACACACCTACCACTACGTTCAAGTATCTCTGCTCTTACCAGGTCTAAATGGAAAGACACACCTACCACTACGTTCAAGTATCTCTGCTCTTACCAGGTCTAAATGGAAAGACACACCTACCACTACGTTCAAGTATCTCTGCTCTTACCAGGTCTAAATGGAAAGACACACCTACCACTACGTTCAAGTATCTCTGCTCTTACCAGGTCTAAATGGAAAGACACACCTACCACTACGTTCAAGTATCTCTGCTCTTACCAGGTCTAAATGGAAAGACACACCTACCACTACGTTCAAGTATCTCTGCTCTTACCAGGTCTAAATGGAAAGACACACCTACCACTACGTTCAAGTATCTCTGCTCTTACCAGGTCTAAATGGAAAGACACACCTACCACTACGTTCAAGTATCTCTGCTCTTACCAGGTCTAAATGGAAAGACACACCTACCACTACGTTCAAGTATCTCTGCTCTTACCAGGTCTAAATGGAAAGACACACCTACCACTACGTTCAAGTATCTCTGCTCTTACCAGGTCTAAATGGAAAGACACACCTACCACTACGTTCAAGTATCTCTGCTCTTACCAGGTCTAAATGGAAAGACACACCTACCACTACGTTCAAGTATCTCTGCTCTTACCAGGTCTAAATGGAAAGACACACCTACCACTACGTTCAAGTATCTCTGCTCTTACCAGGTCTAAATGGAAAGACACACCTACCACTACGTTCAAGTATCTCTGCTCTTACCAGGTCTAAATGGAAAGACACACCTACCACTACGTTCAAGTATCTCTGCTCTTACCAGGTCTAAATGGAAAGACACACCTACCACTACGTTCAAGTATCTCTGCTCTTACCAGGTCTAAATGGAAAGACACACCTACCACTACGTTCAAGTATCTCTGCTCTTACCAGGTCTAAATGGAAAGACACACCTACCACTACGTTCAAGTATCTCTGCTCTTACCAGGTCTAAATGGAAAGACACACCTACCACTACGTTCAAGTATCTCTGCTCTTACCAGGTCTAAATGGAAAGACACACCTACCACTACGTTCAAGTATCTCTGCTCTTACCAGGTCTAAATGGAAAGACACACCTACCACTACGTTCAAGTATCTCTGCTCTTACCAGGTCTAAATGGAAAGACACACCTACCACTACGTTCAAGTATCTCTGCTCTTACCAGGTCTAAATGGAAAGACACACCTACCACTACGTTCAAGTATCTCTGCTCTTACCAGGTCTAAATGGAAAGACACACCTACCACTACGTTCAAGTATCTCTGCTCTTACCAGGTCTAAATGGAAAGACACACCTACCACTACGTTCAAGTATCTCTGCTCTTACCAGGTCTAAATGGAAAGACACACCTACCACTACGTTCAAGTATCTCTGCTCTTACCAGGTCTAAATGGAAAGACACACCTACCACTACGTTCAAGTATCTCTGCTCTTACCAGGTCTAAATGGAAAGACACACCTACCACTACGTTCAAGTATCTCTGCTCTTACCAGGTCTAAATGGAAAGACACACCTACCACTACGTTCAAGTATCTCTGCTCTTACCAGGTCTAAATGGAAAGACACACCTACCACTACGTTCAAGTATCTCTGCTCTTACCAGGTCTAAATGGAAAGACACACCTACCACTACGTTCAAGTATCTCTGCTCTTACCAGGTCTAAATGGAAAGACACACCTACCACTACGTTCAAGTATCTCTGCTCTTACCAGGTCTAAATGGAAAGACACACCTACCACTACGTTCAAGTATCTCTGCTCTTACCAGGTCTAAATGGAAAGACACACCTACCACTACGTTCAAGTATCTCTGCTCTTACCAGGTCTAAATGGAAAGACACACCTACCACTACGTTCAAGTATCTCTGCTCTTACCAGGTCTAAATGGAAAGACACACCTACCACTACGTTCAAGTATCTCTGCTCTTACCAGGTCTAAATGGAAAGACACACCTACCACTACGTTCAAGTATCTCTGCTCTTACCAGGTCTAAATGGAAAGACACACCTACCACTACGTTCAAGTATCTCTGCTCTTACCAGGTCTAAATGGAAAGACACACCTACCACTACGTTCAAGTATCTCTGCTCTTACCAGGTCTAAATGGAAAGACACACCTACCACTACGTTCAAGTATCTCTGCTCTTACCAGGTCTAAATGGAAAGACACACCTACCACTACGTTCAAGTATCTCTGCTCTTACCAGGTCTAAATGGAAAGACACACCTACCACTACGTTCAAGTATCTCTGCTCTTACCAGGTCTAAATGGAAAGACACACCTACCACTACGTTCAAGTATCTCTGCTCTTACCAGGTCTAAATGGAAAGACACACCTACCACTACGTTCAAGTATCTCTGCTCTTACCAGGTCTAAATGGAAAGACACACCTACCACTACGTTCAAGTATCTCTGCTCTTACCAGGTCTAAATGGAAAGACACACCTACCACTACGTTCAAGTATCTCTGCTCTTACCAGGTCTAAATGGAAAGACACACCTACCACTACGTTCAAGTATCTCTGCTCTTACCAGGTCTAAATGGAAAGACACACCTACCACTACGTTCAAGTATCTCTGCTCTTACCAGGTCTAAATGGAAAGACACACCTACCACTACGTTCAAGTATCTCTGCTCTTACCAGGTCTAAATGGAAAGACACACCTACCACTACGTTCAAGTATCTCTGCTCTTACCAGGTCTAAATGGAAAGACACACCTACCACTACGTTCAAGTATCCCTGCTCTTACCAGGTCTAAATGGAAAGACACACCTACCACTACGTTCAAGTATCTCTGCTCTTACCAGGTCTAAATGGAAAGACACACCTACCACTACGTTCAAGTATATCTGCTCTTACCAGGTCTAATTGGAAAGACACACCTACCACTACGTTCAAGTATCTCTGCTCTTACCAGGAAAAACCCAAAATACTTAGGATGAAAATCAACTAGATTTGCACAACTCCGTCCAGGAAAAAATCTCTCTCGACGAATCGTCCGTCTGGAACACAATTCGCCTTCAGCACACCCAAAAGGTGTAAAATAATTTAGCCATCTCTGACTTTTCTGCTACAAAATTCTGAACTAAAAAGGTAACCATGAGCATTTAAAAGCCAATCATGAATTTGTTTTATTAAGTTGGTAGGGTTAACGCGTTGGAAGAACAATATCAGACACGAACAATTATGATGAAATTGTTATTCTTTTTTAGTTGCTAAAAGCATGCCTGTAACTTTTGAAAATATGGTTTGCTCGTTGTGCATCATATACAATGAGAATGCAACAGTGTACTTTTTTTTCTCGTGATGCCGTGCACGTGAAAGGCATAATACTATCACAGCTCTCTTGGATGTGTGTGTGTGTGTGTGTGTGTGTGTGTGTGTGTGTGTGTGTGTGTGTGTGTGTGTGTGTGAGTGTGTGTGTGTGTGTGTGTGTGTGTGTGTGTCCACCCTGATGCATTAACGTTTTAATACCATACACAAAGGAGACATCGAGCCCGTCAGTTGCTGTGGAATAAGATATCCTCATCTTTTGCTTCATACCTTCATCTAATTTATCGATGCTGCGTCATCGTATGAGTTCAAAATCAGTTTCAAACACAGCCACACACTTGCAAGCACTCACATGTATGCACGCTGCATGAGCTTGCACAAGGATCGTGTTCGTAGATACTGGATTATTAAAACCATTCAGGCCTCGAAAACAATGGGATTTCTCAACATATTCATGCAGGCATATTACTCCGTCCTATTTCTGCAGACGCCTTGTAAGTTCACTGCATGAATGGTGAGCGTGTACGTGCAATTACGCAAAATGTCATTGCCAAAATAATAATCTAATATTTGTGGCGGGCAGCTCATGCGCCCAATTCGAGATAGATGGGCCGTGAATTCTTGGCCTGCAGGCAGAGGGTGGTAGGATGACGTGACTGTAACCTCTGCGCACTCACTGCACAATGTGCTGACTGCGTTGTTTGCCGCAGGCAGAAAGCTCTGGGGCCTTCTCAGACTGGGTCAAGGTCCTCACCGTCTAGTTCAGGGGCTCCAGACCACACCTTCCACTCCCCCTACCCCCCTCCCCCTCATCTCACACACTATCACCCCAATGCTCAAACCCCCTCTCACTCGTCACCCTCACCTCCCCCGTTTTCACCTCTGGTCTTGCCCCCTTTTTCTGTCCTCCCCGCCCCCACTCTCTCCCATTCCCTCACCCCCATCGTCCTCACCCTCAGCCTACCCTCCACCCCGACCCCTCTAACACCACCGTATCCCCCCTCCACTACCCTCTTCCTCTCTCCTCTGTGATAGTCCACCCCTACCACCTCACCCTCTACAACCTCTGCACCACCTCCACCTCAACTGCACCACTTATGCGATCCGAAAATGTAACGTTCCCGATCCAGGACTGGGTCAGCAGCTCTCACAAACAACTTAATAACAGGCCTTCTTTGTGGCCCCAAAACTTCCCTGTGCCTGTCGTCACGGCGTACCTGATTGATGGTTAGTGCTTGGGGGTCAAAGAATGCGAAGCTACAGAGCTAGGGAAAGGGAAACTCCTGAGAGTCACGTCTGCAGTGGTCTTCTCTCCTGCATGAGTGCATTACAGTCAGCTCCTCAGCCTCTCGCCAACTGACACCCTGTCTTTTGACAGGCAGATTCAGGCGAGCAAGTTTTGGCGTTTGATTATGTGCGAGGCGCAGTGTCGTGGTTCAATCCCTGGAACAGGAGAAATATGGATATTAATATCTTGTAGTTCACTATCGGCGGCTACCCTTTGTTGTTGCAACCCTGTGCGTGCGTGAATGCGTATGAATGTACATGTATAAGGTAAACATCAACGATGCCCCTTCCTCTCTCTGTGACTGTAAGTGT
>JAWQFJ010028306.1:0-5000 GCA_034096865.1 Theodoxus fluviatilis | reverse complement strand
TCGCTGTCTTCTCCGCAAAAATCACATTTTTCACTGTTCTTTATTCCTATCCGGTGGAGGAGTCTATTTGTATATATTATGTGATTATTAATTTTATATTGGACACTTTTAAGGTATGTAGAGGTTGACATACACACACATATACAAACATGCAAATACGCATGCGTGCGCGCACACATCCTCACACGCACAACACAGACACACTCAACACACAAACACACACACGCACACACACACACACACACACACACACACACGTACACCGTCACACACACACACACACACACACACACGCACACATACACACGTATACCGTTACACACACACACACACACACACACACACACACACGTACACCGTCACACACACACACACACATACACACATATACACACTATCACCACCACTACCAAACACGCACTAACTCTGCACACACCAGCAGCCACTGTCCTATGCGTGGCTCGCATTGCTTTGCATGCTTGTGCGTGCCTCCAGCCAGAAAGTGCTTTGCCATGACAGGCAGATGCCAGAGCCGTCAGTCGGTGTGCGTGCTGCCAATGCACCCACTGGCCGTTGTCATGGTGAATTCACCCAGCTGACACCTACCTGGCAGCCAACCCATCTGCTACAGAAAACAAAACACCACCCTACCCCACCCTAAACCACCTTATCCCACCCAAACCTATCTGCACCGGAAGTCCGCTTCCTCCCACACTCTCTCCGTCCATACACCCTCTACCTATCATCGCAAATTTCTGCCGCTACAGAATGCCTGTAATTAACCTCCTCTTACCCCTGCGCCCTTTCCAGTCCTAAAAAAAGACTCCGAAGCTCATCCTTGTTTAGGGGTATACAGGGTGGCATGGTGAGGGTTGGATGTCGTTGCAAAACACTGCGGTAGAGAGGTGCACAGAGGCAGTAGAGCTTGTCCTGACCCTGACTTGCTCAACCAGACAACCATTATCAGGAGATCTCATGCGAGTCCATGTATTTGTGGAAACAATACCAGCGTCCTAGTGGCAAACCTGCATTGCTGCAGTAATGACCACACGAAGCACTGAAACTCACGAGGAGGAACTCTTGTTCCATGTCTATGCCTACGGTAACCATGAGCTGGTAGAGGAGCAATTATTTTCGTTTCAATGGCGTTTTTACCAATCAAACCGAGTTGTCGAGCTTGCCAGATGATGTACGTATGATGTAGATGATAGTGCACGTTGTCCCTCGGGGAGAGATATGCTTAGCATATCTCGATTTTGTTACAAGGATTCTCCTGTCTGCCACAGTCATGTCTCACCGATTCAGGAGGGTAAAGAGTGGGTGTTTGGTGGAGGGGAAGGGCGGAGGGGGAGGGAATTATTGGCGGACTGCTCTCTACCTTACACCGACACTGCAACACACGGCGACACTGCGGACAGCAATCATGAATTATTCAGAGACTACAAACCGCATTTGTCACGCTTCTAGGACTGATTCTCTGCACGCAATTCGATCATTCACTCATTTGGACGTTTATTGCGAACCCCGAATAAATGGCACCAGGAATTGGCAAGGCACATTGCGACGTATCCAGACCCCCTCCAAGACTCTAAAAATGGGCTGGAGACAAGGAGTGTCTGGAATACGTGTGACATTGAAAATCTTTGGTCTTGGTGTTACATGGAACGGGGCACAGTGCCAACTGCGTCTTGACTTCAGATTTCTATGTGGGCAGGTCAGATAATGACGTCATGTTGGTTTTGGAAGTGCCATCAAACCATTCTCAATGGATGAGATAATGCACAAAAACCAGAATGTCTGCTGCCTGAAATTCACCCAATTGCCACTCCGAGGACGAGACTATTCCATCTTGTATACAGGGATAACTACCTCACATTCCCTCTCTCCACATTTGCTTGCTCTCTCTGTCTCTCTGTCTCTCTGTCTCTCTGTCTCTCTCTCTGTCTCTCTGTCTCTCTCTCTGTCTCTCTGTCTCTCTGTCTCTCTGCCTCATCGCCACATGCCACCAGAACGGATTTGGCAAACATATTGTACGTGAGCTTTGTCACTTTAATTGTAATACGTCAGTTTTGGGGCAGACGGTCTCCTAGGAGCGGTAATGTTCGACGACCTTACTCAGAAGCCTGCATTAATTTTCACCAGGACGTGTCGTACTTTTTCCCTCTTTGGTTGCCCATTACTCACGAAAGTAGTAATATTCCATGGCTTGTTAGAAGCCATTAAACAGTTCATATCTTTATTTGTGACGTAAATGGATTCTCACGTTGATCAATCCACAGGTCTCTCTAAACTGGTGCACATTCATCGTTATGAGGTCTAGCGAGAAAAGTGCATCTTGTGTTCATGGAGTCAGGTTATCAATTTGGTCTAAAAAGTTGACAGACTTGACACTGAGTCTTTTGTGACAGAAGAAATCACACTGCTTGTTCTACTAAGGCACTAGAGTTCAAAAGTTCACCAAGGGCTTGTTGGCTCAAAGAGTTCAATACTGATGACATTTATTGCTGTATTCTTGACTGAGCCTTTTCTGTCTGTTTGAATTTTGCTTTCAGAAAGCCAGGTTACAACTTGAAACGAAACGTTGACAGGCGTGTTCTGAGTCATTTAAGGCAGGAGGAATCACACCACGTGCTTTAGACGGGGACTAGAGATCAAATGTTCAGCTCGGGCTAGTCAGCAGAAAGTGTTCAATACTGATTGCTCCCATGGTTATATTCTCGAGGGAGCGTTTTCTGTCACTTCTAATTTTGGCATTGCATTCTGGTCAAAGCAAAT
This sequence comes from Theodoxus fluviatilis, assembly GCA_034096865.1. NCBI lineage: Eukaryota > Metazoa > Mollusca > Gastropoda > Cycloneritida > Neritidae > Theodoxus > Theodoxus fluviatilis. Next base: position 2,225 of record JAWQFJ010028306.1, on the reverse strand, counting down.
AACAACAAGGCGTACGAGTTCGTTTCTGACTATTGTTTTCCATATCTCCCTGAACAACAGCAACAACAACAACAACAAAACTCCCTAGAATCTCGAAACAATGCTAGCACGAAGTTGTCTCTCTGAAAATTCCTGCACGCAGTCGCCATGTTTTTATGGTTGCACACAGCTGAGTTTTGCGTCAGTGCGCGAACAATAGCATTTGTGGTGGAATAGCAGTCTTATGAAAGTGCAATGACCTCGTGGAGTGAAAAGCGAACTCATTTGAAAAAGTCAACGTGTCAACATGTTTCGTCTCATAACGCCGAGTAAATGTATACGCAAAAGCCAAAGTCCCCCGACTGACCTTTGGAAAAGAGGTTGTATTCACTGGTTTAAAAATGGTGTGCCGACCGCAACAGAAATCAGGACTAAAGCGACGTGTGTGTGTGTGTGTGTGTGTGTGTGTGTGTGTGTGTGTGTGTGTGTGTGTGTGTGTGTGTGTGTGTGTGTCTGTGTGTGTGTGTGTGTCTGTGTGTGTGCACAGATATATATGTATGTATGTGTGTGTATATGTGTGCATGTGTGTGTGTATATGTGTGTGTATGTCTCTCTCTCTCTCTGTGTATATGTGTGCATATGTGTGTGTGTGTGCGTGCGTGCGCGCGCGCGCGCGCGCGCGTGTGTGTGTGTGTGTGTGAGTGGATTTAACCGTTGAAGAAAGTATAGGGAAAGATCATTCCCTTGAGTTGAAGAGTTTTCTCAAAATGTTGGCGGAAAGTTAGAATAAGGTAGTATCACTAATAGACCCACATTAGAATCGAAACCTGCGCTGTCTTCCAAATGGAGAAATACCTGTACATATCTTTGTGGCGTATATATACGTCATCGCGCACCAGAGCCGATTTGAATATCTTCGAAGGTTCTAGCATTACACACCAATATTTTCACACTCAAACAGTGTCTATGATGTTGGTGTCTCTACACAGACATTTCTTTGCCTGATGAAACAGGATACGCAGAGCTGATTAGCTTTAATTGTCTTTCGTTCCTTTCCTTTTGTTTTGTGTATGCTTCTCTTTTTTAATGTTACAGATGTTTTGATTTGAACCCAATGTTTTAAACAACTAGCCATCCCACCCACCCCATTTACATGCTGCGAGATGGGCTAGAGTGAGCAGTTTATGTCGAATGTCCAATACAGATCCAGAGAATAGAAAACCTGTCTGTCAACCACAAGTTTTTAGTGCTCTGTGGAGTGCACCCGGATGTCTCTGTGTGACGGCTTGCAAGACTGCGGAGGGACTAGCACACAAAGACGACCAGGATGGGCAGACCACAAAATGCCGCTCCTTTGTTTACACAAAAAGGATGTGCCCTTTGCAACGACACAAACTGCGTAGCAGACGCTTGTCCGACATTTGCATAACAACCTGTAAAAGTAGAGGGAAACCGATGCACTCGTACAGAGGCGGATGTATTCATACCTCAAGGTGAAAGTGAAAAGACCGGACAAGGACTCGGAGAAAGATCGTCCTAGTCGAGCGATGTCTCCACGAAATGTAGACGTTTAAATAGCAACGACAAGCAAATGTACTAGTCAAACTTTAGAATATCCAAACGAGTGAATTATCCCAAAGGAACTGACATAAAAATCGCAAAACAAGAGTCAACGGAGCATGACATAAAATGCCTATAAATAGAAGTTGTGGTTCAAAATGGTTTCCCACTGAAGTATGCCACAGTGCGACACTAAATGCCAACGTGCGCGCATTCAAACCAAAAATAGTCACACACAGTGCAAAGTTACTAATGGAAAGTACAGCTTTGACTCTTTTCGAAGTAAGACTTCATGTACCGCAGCATTGTGTGAAGCAATATCGTTTTACAACCGTTCTTATTGTTAGAGTAATATTCTACTGCCGATACGTACTTTCTATATCCTTCAATAAAAATGTACACACAAACTATACAAACTGAGCAACGATGCCTCTCACCGTGGCATCGCTCTTTGTGCTCTCAAGCTGTCAGCAAGAACCAAGCCAGTCACTCAAACAGCTGCTTTCGCCAGATCATCCTCACTCAAAATACACGTACATTGCCCTCTGATATTACCCGTCTGCTTACGTCAGGCTTCCAACGAGACTATTACCCCGACAGAGAACAGGCTGGAAGTTTCGCTTCGTTGGAGTCAATCTACGTCTGAGGGTGGCACTCGGATAGACATGTGCTGTGTTACTGGCCAA
>JAWQFJ010028305.1:30809-50956 GCA_034096865.1 Theodoxus fluviatilis | reverse complement strand
TGTGCAGCTCAACTGTAGATGGAAACCTATGTCTGTGTTGCTGGGAGTGTAGATCACGTCTCTGCCGACCTCCTCCATCACCTCAAACTCGGCAAGCTCCGGTAATTTCGAAGTGCTCGTCTCCGCTGAAACGACAGGTTTTACGCGCCGCCAGACAAACTGAGAATTCTTCTCTTCGGCAAAGTCCAGTTGAACAGAAGGAAATATTGGGAAACCTGCCATTATGTTATCGGGAATACTTATGCCGATTACTGCCGGTGGGTTGACATTGACGACGTAAGTGATGTCACCGATTCTCAACTTTGCACCGTCTATCCAAGCGTCCTTGTTCGGTGTTGAATCGGCGATAGGCTCAGAATTGACTGTGAACTCCACAGGAAGATCTGGTTCTGGACTAACTCCTGCAACAGCCTTCTTCTTTTTCTTCTTGCTAGACGCCTTGTTTACGATGTTGCCTTTCAACCTAGCCAAAGCTTTCCCTAGCTCTTCACTCTGCGGTCGGTCCATGTTGAATGTTCTTGACTTGTTTCCATCGTGAAGGTAATCAAAACAAATTTTCATCCGCTCCTCCCCCGAAACACATCGCACGCTGAGATCAGGGAAGCTGGACATAGTTCGATGATGGACGCGTTTCAATCTGAATCCCAACTGAAAGCATAGTCTGCCCGTCCGCGACACACTCATAACAAGCTAGCTTACACGAGCATGTGCAATCGAACACCAAACGCAACTCCTACAAGAGGAAGTGTGATAGGGGAAGTAACTCTGACAGGACCATCGAGGGGGCATAACTAACGAGACGAACTGCCACCGAGATTGTAAATTTATATATATATATATATATATATATATATATATATATATATATATATATATATATATATATAACTATAAAGTTCATTGTATGTGTGTGTGTGTTTATGTACGTGCGTGTGTGTGTGTGAGCGTGTGTGTGTTATTGGCTATCTACCTTAATTAGTGGTAGCGACACCAGGGTGCCGGCTTTTTAGCAGTTATTGTCAAAGCGACAGGCTAAAGGCGATGCCGTCCCTTGCTTGAGTTCAGCTCCCAGCAGTGTTTAGGCGTGGTAGAGATGAGGATACAGAGGGCGGTGAGAGGAGTGCCTGTGCTTATGGTCCATCTATAAAAAAACACCCCCCTGTCCATTTCTGCACTTAAAGCCCATTCCCATTGATAAGACTTTTCAGTCTGGAGGGTGGGTGAGTGGGAATGGGGTGGGGAAAACCTGCTCCAGAGTAGGACAAGCCAGAAAGCTCTTAATCTACACACTGGTATGAGGGGGGAGGAGGATAGAGGATGATAGAGGATGATAGAGGAGGATGATAGAGGAGGAGGAGGAGGAGGAGGAGGAGGAGGAGGAGGAGGAGGAGGAGGAGGAGGAGGAGGAGGAGGAGGAGGGAGGGAGGGATGAGGATGGAGAGAGGGGGAGGAGGACGGGAGGGGAGGGAGGAAGGGGGAGGAAGAGGGAGGGAGGGGGAGGAGGAAGGGAGGGGAGGGAGGAAGGGGGAGGAAGAGAGGGGGAGGGGTAGTGATGGTTGGGGAGGGAGGGAGGGAAGGAGGGAGGGAAGGAGGGAGAGAGGGGGAGGAGGGAGGAAGAGAGGAGGAGGGAGAGAGAGAGGAGGAGGGAGGGAAGATTAGGAGAAGAGAGGGAGGGAGGGGCCCCGGGGGGGGGGGGGGGGCGGGAGAGAGGGAGGGGGGGCCGGGGGAAGGAGGGAGGGACGGATCGAGGAGGAGGGAGAGAGGGGGAGGGGGGGGGAGGGAGGAAGGGGAGGCAGGGCGGGGCGGGAGGAATGGGGAGGAAGAGGGAGAGGGGGGAGGAGGAGTGAGGGGTGGGGAAGGAGGGAGGGAAGGAGGGAGAGAGGGGAAGGAGGGAAGGAGGGAGGGGGGGGGCGGGGAAGGAGGGAGGGACGGATCGAGGAGGATGGAGAGAGGGGGAGGGGGTGGGGAGGGAGGAAGAGGAGGCAGGGAGGGGAGGGAGGAATTGGGAGGAAGAGGGAGAGAGGGGAAGGAGGAGTGAGGGTTGGGGGGGGAGGGAGGGAAGGAGGGAGAGGGGGGAAGGAGGGAAGGAGGGAGGGAGAGAGAAGGAGGGAGGAAGGAGGAGAAGGGAGGGAGGGAGGAGGAGAAGGAGGGAGGGAGGAGGAGAAGGGAGGGAGGGAGGGAGGGAGGGAGGGAGGGAGGGAGGGAGGGAGGGAGGGAGGGAGGGAGGGAGGGAGGGAGGGAGGGAGAGAGGGAGGAGGGAGAGAGGGAGGGAGGGAGGGAGGGAGAAGGATCTCAGCAGAGCGGGCGGAGGAAGGAGTCTAGACATTTCTTTTTCTGTCATTCTACCCTCCAAATAGTTGGTCGTCTTTTGCCACTTTCCTCGGTAGTAGTTGTGGTGGGTGAGCTCAGTGGTTGTAGTGGGTGAGCTCAGTGGTTGTGGTGGGTGAGCTCAGTGGTTGTAGTGGGTGAGCTCAGTGGTTGTAGTGGGTGAGCTCAGTGGTTGTGGTGGGTGAGCTCAGTGGTTGTGGTGGGTGAGCTCAGTGGTTGTGGTGGGTGAGCTCAGTGGTTGCTTACAAATGCCGAAGCAATTCAGAAGATGGGCGGCACTCAGACATCAGCGTTAAGGTAGGAGTTGAACTTAGGGTTCGGGTTTAGAATTGGAATCTTGGTTTAGGGTAAGTGTTCCTCCAAATGCCAAATTGATCTACTGAAGAGTAAGTTTTCCTACATTTATTTAAGAATGATAGTTGAATTCATCTGTTATTGACACGGCTGCAAGGAATTCTCTCCCTTTGTCTGTAACCTGAAATATATCTTCAGTTCTTTCAAGAAAGCACTTGAAACCTTTCAGTTTTTAATTTTCTACTCTAACTGCATGTGTTTGCACCACTGCCTACTCATGGCAATCATGTGACTGCACGCATGCATTTATGCATGTATGTGGAGATGATGTAGAGGATCCATGTTTCTGCTTCTAGTATACTGTACTGTAAATTTATTTAAGTTGTTAATAACTCTGCACAACTTGTATCGTCCTATTGTGTGTGAGGCACTACACAACTTGTATTCCATCGTCCTATTGTGTGTGAGGCACAGACACTACACAACTTGTATCCCATCGTCCTATTGTGTGTGAGGCACAGACCCTGCACAACTTGTATTCCATCGTCCTATTGTGTGTGAGGCACTACACAACTTGTATTCCATCGTCCTATTGTGTGTGAGGCACAGACACTACACAACTTGTATCCCATCGTCCTATTGTGTGTGGGGCACAGACCCTGCACAATTTGTATTCCATCGTCCTATTGTGTGTGAGGCACAGACCCTGCACAAGTTGTATCCCATCGTCCTATTGTGTGTGAGGCACTGCACAACTTGTATTCCATCGTCCTATTGTGTGTGAGGCACTGCACAACTTGTGTCCCATCGTCCTATTGTGTGTGAGGCACAGACCCTACACAACTTGTATCCCATCGTCCTATTGTGTGTGATGCACATACCCTACACAACTTGTATCCCATCGTCCTATTGTGTGTAATGCACATACCCTACACAACTTGTATTCCATCGTCCTATTGTGTGTGAGGCACTGCACAACTTGTATTCCATCGTCCTATTGTGTGTGAGGCACAGACCCTGCACAACTTGTGTTCCATCGTCCTATTGTGTGTGAGGCACAGACCCTGCACAACTTGTATTCCATCGTCCTATTGTGTGTGAGGCACAGACCCTGCACAACTTGTATTCCATCGTCCTATTGTGTGTGAGGCACAGACCCTGCACAACTTGTATTCCATCGTCCTATTGTGTGTGAGGCACAGACACTACACAACTTGTATCGTCCTATTGTGTGTGAGGCACTGCACAACTTGTATTCCATCGTCCTATTGTGTGTGAGGCACAGACCCTACACAACTTGTATCCCATCGTCCTATTGTGTGTGAGGCACAGACACTACACAACTTGTATTCCATCGTTCTATTGTGTGTGAGGCACTGCACAACTTGTATTCCATCGTCCTATTGTGTGTGAGGCACAGACACTACACAACTTGTATTCCATCGTTCTATTGTGTGTGAGGCACAGACCCTGCACAACTTGTGTTCCATCGTCCTATTGTGTGTGAGGCACAGACACTACACAACTTGTATTCCATCGTTCTATTGTGTGTGAGGCACAGACACTACACAACTTGTATTCCATCGTTCTATTGTGTGTGAGACACAGACCCTGCACAACTTGTATTCCATCGTCCTATTGTGTGGGAGGCACAGACCCTGCACAGCTTGTGTTCCATCGTCCTATTGTGTGTGAGGCACTGCACAACTTGTGTTCCATCGTCCTATTGTGTGTGAGGCACTACACAACTTGTATTCCATCGTCCTATTGTGTGTGAGGCACAGACCCTACACAACTTGTATTCCATCGTTCTATTGTGTGTGAGGCACAGACACTACACAACTTGTATTCCATCGTTCTATTGTGTGTGAGGCACTGCACAACTTGTATTCCATCGTCCTATTGTGTGTGAGGCACAGACACTACACAACTTGTATTCCATCGTTCTATTGTGTGTGAGGCACAGACCCTGCACAACTTGTGTTCCATCGTCCTATTGTGTGTGAGGCACAGACACTACACAACTTGTATTCCATCGTTCTATTGTGTGTGAGGCACAGACACTACACAACTTGTGTTCCATCGTCCTATTGTGTGTGAGGCACTGCACAGCTTGTGTTCCATCGTCCTATTGTGTGTGAGGCACAGACACTACACAACTTGTATTCCATCGTTCTATTGTGTGTGAGGCACTGCACAACTTGTATTCCATCGTCCTATTGTGTGTGAGGCACAGACACTACACAACTTGTATTCCATCGTTCTATTGTGTGTGAGGCACAGACCCTGCACAACTTGTGTTCCATCGTCCTATTGTGTGTGAGGCACAGACACTACACAACTTGTATTCCATCGTTCTATTGTGTGTGAGGCACAGACACTACACAACTTGTATTCCATCGTTCTATTGTGTGTGAGACACAGACCCTGCACAACTTGTATTCCATCGTCCTATTGTGTGGGAGGCACAGACCCTGCACAACTTGTATTCCATCGTCCTATTGTGTGTGAGGCACAGACCCTACACAACTTGTATTCCATCGTCCTATTGTGTGTGAGGCACGTACAGACCCTACACAGATTGTATTCCATCGTCCTATTGTGTGTGAGGCACAGACCCTGCACAACTTGTATTCCATCGTCCTATTGTGTGTGAGGCACAGACCCTACACAACTTGTATTCCATCGTCCTATTGGGTGTGAGACACAGACCCTGCACAACTTGTATTCCATCGTCCTATTGTGTGTGAGGCACAGACCCTACACAACTTGTATTCCATCGTCCTATTGGGTGTGAGACACAGACCGTGCACAACTTGTGTTCCATCGTCCTATTGTGTGTGAGGCACAGACCGTGCACAACTTGTATTCCATCGTCCTATTGTGTGTGAGGCACAGACCCTGCACAACTTGTATTCCATCGTCCTATTGTGTGTGAGGCACTGCACAACTTGTATTCCATCGTTCTATTGTGTGTAAGGCACAGACCCTGCACAACTTGTATTCCATCGTCCTATTGTGTGTGAGGCACAGACCCTACACAACTTGTGTTCCATCGTCCTATTGTGTGTGAGGCACAGACCCTGCACAACTTGTATTCCATCGTCCTATTGTGTGTGAGGCACAGACCCTGCACAACTTGTGTTCCATCGTCCTATTGTGTGTGAGGCACTGCACAACTTGTATTCCATCATCCTACTGTGTGTGAGGCACAGACCCTGCACAACTTGTATTCCATCGTCCTATTGTGTGTGAGGCACAGACCCTGCACAACTTGTATTCCATCGTCCTATTGTGTGTGAGGCACTGCACAACTTGTATTCCATCATCCTATTGTGTGTGAGGCACTACACAACTTGTATTCCATCATCCTATTGTGTGTGAGGCACAGACCCTACACAACTTGTATTCCATCGTCCTATTGTGTGTGAGGCACTACACAACTTGTATTCCATCGTCCTATTGTGTGTGAGGCACTACACAACTTGTATTCCATCATCCTATTGTGTGTGAGGCACTACACAACTTGTATTCCATCATCCTATTGTGTGTGAGGCACAGACCCTACACAACTTGTATTCCATCGTCCTATTGTGTGTGAGGCACAGACCCTGCACAACTTGTATTCCATCGTCCTATTGTGTGTGAGGCACAGACCCTGCACAACTTGTATTCCATCGTCCTATTGTGTGTGAGGCACTACACAACTTGTATTCCATCGTCCTATTGTGTGTGAGGCACAGACCCTACACAACTTGTATTCCATCGTCCTATTGTGTGTGAGGCACTGCACAATTTGTATTCCATCATCCTATTGTGTGTGAGGCACTACACAACTTGTATTCCATCGTCCTATTGTGTGTGAGGCACAGACCCTACACAACTTGTATTCCATCGTCCTATTGTGTGTGAGGCACAGACCCTGCACAAGTTGTATCCCATCGTCCTATTGTGTGTGAGGCACAGACCCTGCACAACTTGTATCCCATCGTCCTATTGTGTGTGAGGCACAGTCCCTACACAACTTGTATTCCATCGTCCTATTGTGTGAGAGGCACAGACCCTACACAACATGTATTCCATCGTTCTATTGTGTGTGAGGCACAGTCCCTACACAACTTGTATTCCATCGTCCTATTGTGTGTGAGGCACAGACCCTGCACAACTTGTATTCCATCGTCCTATTGTGTGTGAGGCACTGCACAACTTGTATTCCATCATCCTACTGTGTGTGAGGCACAGACCCTGCACAACTTGTATTCCATCGTCCTATTGTGTGTGAGGCACAGACCCTGCACAACTTGTATTCCATCGTCCTATTGTGTGTGAGGAACTACACAACTTGTATTCCATCGTCCTATTGTGTGTGAGGCACAGACACTACACAACTTGTATTCCATCGTCCTATTGTGTGTGAGGCACTGCACAACTTGTATTCCATCATCCTACTGTGTGTGAGGCACAGACCCTGCACAACTTGTATTCCATCGTCCTATTGTGTGTGAGGCACAGACCCTGCACAACTTGTATTCCATCGTCCTATTGTGTGTGAGGCACTGCACAACTTGTATTCCATCATCCTACTGTGTGTGAGGCACAGACCCTGCACAACTTGTATTCCATCGTCCTATTGTGTGTGAGGCACAGACCCTGCACAACTTGTATTCCATCGTCCTATTGTGTGTGAGGCACTGCACAACTTGTATTCCATCATCCTACTGTGTGTGAGGCACAGACCCTGCACAACTTGTATTCCATCGTCCTATTGTGTGTGAGGCACAGACCCTGCACAACTTGTATTCCATCGTCCTATTGTGTGTGAGGCACAGACCCTGCACAACTTGTATTCCATCGTCCTATTGTGTGTGAGGAACTACACAACTTGTATTCCATCGTCCTATTGTGTGTGAGGCACAGACACTACACAACTTGTATTCCATCGTCCTATTGTGTGTGAGGCACTGCACAACTTGTATTCCATCATCCTACTGTGTGTGAGGCACAGACCCTGCACAACTTGTATTCCATCGTCCTATTGTGTGTGAGGCACAGACCCTGCACAACTTGTATTCCATCGTCCTATTGTGTGTGAGGCACTACACAACTTGTATTCCATCGTCCTATTGTGTGTGAGGCACTGCACAACTTGTGTTCCATCGTCCTATTGTGTGTGAGGCACAGACCCTGCACAACTTGTATTCCATCATCCTATTGTGTGTGAGGCACTGCACAACTTGTATTCCATCGTCCTATTGTGTGTGAGGCACAGTCCCTACACAACTTGTATTCCATCGTCCTAGTATTGTGTGTGAGGCACAGACCCTACACAACTTGTATTCCATCGTCCTATTGTGTGTGAGGCACAGTCCCTACACAACTTGTATTCCATCGTCCTATTGTGTGTGAGGCACAGACCCTACACAACTTGTATTCCATCGTCCTATTGTGTGTGAGGCACAGACCCTGCACAACTTGTATTCCATCGTCCTATTGTGTGTGAGGCACAGACCCTGCACAACTTGTATTCCATCGTCCTATTGTGTGTGAGGCACTACACAACTTGTATTCCATCGTCCTATTGTGTGTGAGGCACTGCACAACTTGTATTCCATCGTCCTATTGTGTGTGAGGCACTACACAACTTGTATTCCATCGTCCTATTGTGTGTGAGGCACAGACCCTACACAACTTGTATTCCATCGTCCTATTGTGTGTGAGGCACTGCACAACTTGTATTCCATCGTCCTATTGTGTGTGAGGCACAGACCCTGCACAACTTGTATTCCATCGTCCTATTGTGTGTGAGGCACAGACCCTACACAACTTGTATTCCATCGTCCTATTGTGTGTGAGGCAATGCACAACTTGTATTCCATCATCCTATTGTGTGTGAGGCACTACACAACTTGTGTTCCATCGTCCTATTGTGTGTGAGGCACTGCACAACTTGTATTCCATCATCCTATTGTGTGTGAGGCACTGCACAACTTGTATTCCATCGTCCTATTGTGTGTGAGGCACAGACGCTGCACAGCTTGTATTCCATCATCCTATTGTGTGTGAGGCACAGACCCTACACAATTTGTATTCCATCGTCCTATTGTGTGTGAGGCACTGCACAACTTGTATTCCATCGTCCTATTGTGTGTGAGGCACAGACCCTGCACAACTTGTATTCCATCGTCCTATTGTGTGTGAGGCACTACACAACTTGTATTCCATCGTCCTATTGCGTGTGAGGCACAGACACTACACAACTTGTATTCCATCGTCCTATTGTGTGTGAGGCACAGACCCTGCACAACTTGTATTCCATCGTCCTATTGTGTGTGAGGCACAGACCCTGCACAACTTGTATTCCATCGTCCTATTGTGTGTGAGGCACTGCACAACTTGTATTCCATCGTCCTATTGTGTGTGAGGCACTACACAACTTGTATTCCATCGTCCTATTGTGTGTGAGGCACAGACCCTGCACAACTTGTATTCCATCGTCCTATTGTGTGTGAGGCACTGCACAACTTGTGTTCCATCGTCCTATTGTGTGTGAGGCACTGCACAACTTGTATTCCATCGTCCTATTGTGTGTGAGGCACTGCACAACTTGTATTCCATCATCCTATTGTGTGTGAGGCACAGACCCTGCACAACTTGTATTCCATCGTCCTATTGTGTGTGAGGCACAGACCCTACACAACTTGTATTCCATCGTCCTATTGTGTGTGAGGCACAGACCCTGCACAACTTGTATTCCATCGTCCTATTGTGTGTGAGGCACTGCACAACTTGTATTCCATCGTCCTATTGTGTGTGAGGCACTGCACAACTTGTATTCCATCGTCCTATTGTGTGTGAGGCACAGACCCTACACAACTTGTATTCCATCGTCCTATTGTGTGTGAGGCACAGACCCTGCACAACTTGTATTCCATCGTCCTATTGTGTGTGAGGCACTACACAACTTGTATTCCATCGTCCTATTGTGTGTGAGGCACTGCACAACTTGTATTCCATCGTCCTATTGTGTGTGAGGCACTACACAACTTGTATTCCATCGTCCTATTGTGTGTGAGGCACAGACCCTACACAACTTGTATTCCATCGTCCTATTGTGTGTGAGGCACAGACCCTGCACAACTTGTATTCCATCGTCCTATTGTGTGTGAGGCACTGCACAACTTGTATTCCATGGTCCTATTGTGTGTGAGGCACTACACAACTTGTGTTCCATCATCCTATTGTGTCTGAGGCACAGACCCTACACAACTTGTATTCCATTGTCCTATTGTGTGTGAGGCACTACACAACTTGTATTCCATCGTCCTATTGTGTGTGAGGTACTGCACAACTTGTATTCCATCGTCCTATTGTGTGTGAGGCACAGACCCTACACAACTTGTATTCCATTGTCCTATTGTGTGAGGCACAGACCCTGCACAACTTGTATTCCATCGTCCTATTGTGTGTGAGGCACTACACAACTTGTATTCCATCGTCCTATTGCGTGTGAGGCCCAGACCCTACCCAACTTTTGTTCCATCGTCCTATTGTGTGTGAGGCACAGACCCTACACAACTTGTATTCCATCGTCCCATTGTGTGTGAGGCACTACACAACTTGTATTCCATCGTCCTATTGCGTGTGAGGCACAGACCCTACCCAACTTGTGTTCCATCGTCCTATTGTGTGTGAGGCACAGACCCTGCACAACTTGTATTCCATCGTCCTATTGTGTGTGAGGCACTGCACAACTTGTATTCCATCGTCCTATTGTGTGTGAGGCACAGACCCTACACAACTTGTATTCCATCGTCCTATTGTGTGTGAGGCACAGACCCTGCACAACTTGTATTCCATCGTCCTATTGTGTGTGAGGCACAGACCCTGCACAACTTGTATTCCATCGTCCTATTGTGTGTGAGGCACTACACAACTTGTATTCCATCGTCCTATTGTGTGTGAGGCACTGCACAACTTGTATTCCATCGTCCTATTGTGTGTGAGGCACTACACAACTTGTATTCCATCGTCCTATTGTGTGTGAGGCACAGACCCTACACAACTTGTATTCCATCGTCCTATTGTGTGTGAGGCACTGCACAACTTGTATTCCATCGTCCTATTGTGTGTGAGGCACAGACCCTGCACAAGTTGTATCCCATCGTCCTATTGTGTGTGAGGCACAGACCCTGCACAACTTGTATCCCATCGTCCTATTGTGTGTGAGGCACAGACCCTGCACAACTTGTATTCCATCGTCCTATTGTGTGTGAGGCACAGACCCTACACAGCTTGTATTCCATCGTCCTATTGTGTGTGAGGCACTGCACAACTTGTATTCCATCGTTCTATTGTGTGTGAGGCACATACCCTGCACAAGTTGTATCCCATCGTCCTATTGTGTGTGAGGCACAGACCCTGCACAACTTGTATTCCATCGTCCTATTGTGTGTGAGGCACAGACCCTGCACAACTTGTGTTCCATCGTCCTATTGTGTGTGAGGCACAGACCCTGCACAACTTGTATTCCATCTTCCTATTGTGTGTGAGACACAGACCCTGCACAACTTGTATTCCATCGTCCTATTGTGTGTGAGGTACAGACCCTACACAACTTGTATTCCATCATCCTATTGTGTGTGAGGCACAGACCGTACACAACTTGTATTCCATCGTCCTATTGTGTGTGAGGCACAGACCCTACACAACTTGTATTCCATCGTCCTATTGTGTGAGGCACAGACCCTACACAACTTGTATTCCATCGTCCTATTGTGTGTGAGGCACAGACCCTACACAACTTGTATTCCATCGTCCTATTGTGTGTGAGGCACAGACCCTACACAACTTGTATTCCATCGTCCTATTGTGTGAGGCACAGACCCTACACAACTTGTATTCCATCGTCCTATTGTGTGAGGCACAGACCCTGCACAACTTGTATTCCATCTTCCTATTGTGAGTGAGGCACAAGCCCTACACAACTTGTATTCCATCGTCCTATTGTGTGAGGCACAGACCCTACACAACTTGTATTCCATCGTCCTATTGTGTGAGGCACAGACCCTACACAACTTGTATTCCACTATCTTGTGTGTGAGGCACGACCTCCAGCTGATGAGGGGAGTGTCCTGTGGCAACAGCCATACGTAGTATGTACTCTGGTGTGAACTTTTTATGAGCTCACTACTTGTTTTTAAATGGCTTTGTAAAAAGCTATGGTAATTATCATCGCTCATCATAATTTTTATCGTTGTTCTTGATGGCCTCAACACAATTTCCTTTTTTTTCAACTTGAGCACCCAAAAATCACACAATTATTTTGACATGTAAAAAAATAATCAACATTAATATTGTGGGTGGAAATGTACAATGTTTCACTTCTTACCAACTGGCTTTGTGAAAAGCTGCAAGATTTATTTCCACTTTGTGCAAAGATCGACTCATGGAAATGTGTTCACTGTGGAAGATTTTATTGACAAAGTAGCAAACATCGGACACGGGAAAAGAGAAACATTCACACATCATCCTGTTACAGGAGAAAATAACAATTGTTCCATTGCAATGTCTGCATTTCATGCACATGTAAAAAGAGATCTGTTAAAAATATGATTTGCACTTCATAAAATTTGATGTAGGTAAACAATAAATAGTCTTTGAACATGTCATTATAAAATAAACCAATCATTCTATTGAAATGGCTGCATTTTATGCACATGCAAAAGAGGTGTTATGCACTTTTTGAATTTGGTGTGGCCAAGCAACACTTTTGGAAGCTGTCATGAATCCGTTTAGGAATGCCTTCTCTTGGTCTAAGAGAGACAACTGCGTATTGTCTATCTCATTGTTGATTACTGCTTACTTCCCTTGTTTGTACATCCGGGTCAGTCTTGAACTCAGCACATGTATGTATAACATGTCTCGCCATGTCAGGGTTTGTGTCTAAATGTGTAGCATTGTTATGTCTTAATTTAATGTTATGTTCGAGTATAATACATATGTTGTTTTATTGGCATCAGATCTTTGAGAGATTATTATTGTTTAAATATAGAATAATTATAAGCATGCAAACAGTACGGTTGTGTTGATCATAGATCTATACATGTACTTGGAAATTGTCACAGGGAATATGTTGAAGTGGAATACTAACACCAGCATGGTATTCCAAAGCATATTGGTTATTATTATTATTATGAGTGGATCAGGAATCCACGAGATAAGCACGTGGGTTGCTTGCAATCAATTGTTAGCAAATTAACAAAGTGATTGTTGTTAGGATTGATATGCATTTTGTATGCTAGTCAGTGGGATCAGCTATATGTTTACCAGAACCCTAATGCTTGGTTCTAGTACCGGGAAATAACAAGTTGTATCGTTCCCACACAATGAATATTAAAGAGCTAGTTTCTCCTTTCAGTTGAAGGTGTGAGGTAGACTGATGATGTATAAGGAGAGAACTAATTGATGATAGAATTTCACAAGTGCAGATTTAACCACTTGGCATCATGTATAGGGATTTTCTGTGACAAATAACCTTTATTCAAGTCATAACGTGACATGATTGGAGTGATTATGTTATGTGTGTTAAGGTATTGCATGTTTGAATGAGAGTTAGAATTAGTGTGATTATTATGTTAACCGGTTAGTAGATTATAACTGGAATTATTATTTGTTGTTGCAGAGGTGCCGCTTCCATCCGCTTTCATCCTTTTCATCCCCTTCATCTGCTATCATCGGGTTCATCCATTATCCAAACTCTAGTTACTGATTTCGTTTCATTATGTGTACGTGCAAATATGTCAGTGTGCGGCCTCAATTAAAATTATGAGGTAAAACGTAATATCATCTTTTTGTTCCTTATTCGGAAACCCGGACCCAATTAATTATGTCCTGGTGAGTGAGTGAATTCAAACACACCCAAGCACCTGGTTACACACACAGACACACACACTGCCAGACAATGCACATCAGGAGCACATCACACCTACATGCACATGAGGGATGACGACACACCAGAGGGACAACACAACACACGGGGGGTGGGGGTTAGTGGGGGTAGAGAGACGCACGTTAGGGGAATAAGCCAGTGAGAGTGCCGTAGGAGTAGGAGTAGAGGTTGTCTGCTACGTCCTCCAGGGCACGGATCATCATGATGGAGCTCTTGTGGTCCTGCTGAGTGATGTTGAGGAGGGAGAAGGTGGACTTGAGGGCACCCACGTAGGCCCTCACCAAGGCCACCTCTCTCCCAGCCTCCGCCTCCTGCTGGGTGATGAAGCCCTGGTCCCTGCCCCGTGCCTCCTTCTCTGCAGCTGCAACCATCATAAGAAGGATGCTGGGTGGTGGTGGTAGTGTGGTTGTAGTGTTGTGGTAATGTGGTGTTGATGGTAGAGGTGTGGTGATGGTGGTAGTGTGGTTGTAGTGTTGTGGTAATGTGGTGTTGATGGTAGAAATTAGTTGATGGTGGTAGTGTGGTTGTAGTGTTGTGGTAAAGTGGTATTGATGGTAGTGATGTGGTGATGGTGGTAGTGTGGTTGTAGTGTTGTGGTAATGTGGTGTTGATGGTAGAGGTGTGGTGATGGTGGTAGTGTGGTTGTAGTGTTGGGGTAATGTGGTGTTGATGGTAGAAATTAGTTGATGGTGGTAGTGTGGTTGTAGTGTTGTGGTAAAGTGGTATTGATGGTAGTGATGTGGTGATGGTGGTAGTGTGGTTGTAGTGTTGGGGTAATGTGGTGTTGATGGTAGTGATGTGATGTTGGTGGTAGTGTGGTTGTAGTGTTGTGGTAATGTGATATTGATGGTAGAGAGGTGGTGATGGTGGTAGTGTGGTTGTAGTGTTAGGGTGATGTGGTATTGATGGTGGTTATGTGGTGTTGATGGTAGTGATGTGATGTTGGTGGTAATGTGCTTGTAGTGTTGTGGTAATGTGGTGTTGATGGTAGAGAGGTGGTGATGGTGGTAGTGTGGTTGTAGTGTTAGGGTGATGTGGTATTGATGGTGGTTATGTGGTGGTGGTGCAGTGACAATAGTGGTGTGATGGTGGTGGTGTAATGGTGGTGGTGGTGGTGGTGTGTTGATGGTGGTGGAGTGTTGATGGTGGTGGAGTGATGATGGTGGTGATGAGATGATGGTGGTGATGAGATGATGGTGGTGGCGAGATGATGGTGGTGGCGAGATGATGGTGGTGGTGTGTTGATGGTGGTGGTGTGTTGATGGTGGTGGTGTGTTGGTGATGGTGTGTTGATGGTGGTGGTGAGATGATGGTGGTGATGAGATGATGATGGTGGCGAGAAGATGGTGGTGGCAAAAAGATGGTGGTGGCGAGAAGATGGTGGTGGCAAGAAGATGGTGGTGGGGTGATGATGGTGGTGGCGTGATGCTGGTGGTGGTGTGATGTTGGCGGTGATTTTATCAGCAATGGAAAAAGCATGTCTGTGGAGTGTTGGTTGCATTAAATGAAGGTAGGGGTGGTGGTGATGTTGACAAGTGGAGGGATGGCATCATTCTGACGACTGGGGTGAGTGTAATGACATGGGACACCAGCGGTGTTGACAGGTGGAGGGGTGGCACCATTCTGACAACTGGGGTGAGTGTAACGACATGGGACACCAGCGGTGTTGACAGGTGGAGGGGTGGCACCATTCTGACAACTGGGGTGAGTGTAACGACATGGGACACCAGCGGTGTTGACAGGTGGAGGGGTGGCACCATTCTGACAACTGGGGTGAGTGTAACGACACGGGACACCAGCGGTGTTGACAGGTGGAGGGGTGGCACCATTCTGACAACTGGGGTGAGTGTAACGACATGGGACACCAGCGGTGATGATAGGTGGAGGGGTGGCACCATTCTGACAACTGGGGTGAGTGTAACGACATGGGACACCAGCGGTGATGACAGGTGGAGGGGTGGCACCATTCTGACAACTGGGGCGAGTGTAACGACATGGGACACCAGCGGTGATGACAGGTGGAGGGGTGGCATCATTCTGACAACTGGGGCGAGTGTAACGACATGGGACACCAGCGGTGATGACAGGTGGAGGGGTGGCACCATTCTGACAACTGGGGTGAGTGTAACGACATGGGACACCAGCGGTGATGATAGGTGGAGGGATGGCACCATTCTGACAACTGGGGTGAGTGTAACGACATGGGACACCAGCGGTGATGACAGGTGGAGGGGTGGCATCATTCTGACAACTGGGGCGAGTGTAATGATGAAGGACACCAGTGATGTTGACAGGTGGAGGGGTGGCATCATTCTGACAACTGGGGTGAGTGTAACGACATGGGACACCAGCGGTGATGACAGGTGGAGGGGTGGCACCATTCTGACAACTGGGGTGAGTGTAACGACATGGGACACCAGCGGTGATGACAGGTGGAGGGGTGGCATCATTCTGACAACTGGGGTGAGTGTAACGACATGGGACACCAGCGGTGATGACAGGTGGAGGGGTGGCATCATTCTGACAACTGGGGTGAGTGTAATGACATGGGACACCAGTGATGTTGACAGGTGGAGGGGTGGCACCATTCTGACAACTGGGGCGAGTGTAATGATGAGGGACACCAGTGGTGATGACAGGTGGAGGGGTGGCACCATTCTGACAACTGGGGTGAGTGTAACGACATGGGACACCAGCGGTGATGATAGGTGGAGGGGTGGCATCATTCTGACAACTGGGGTGAGTGTAACGACATGGGACACCAGCGGTGATAACAGGTGGAGGGGTGGCACCATTCTGACAACTGGGGCGAGTGTAACGACATGGGACACCAGCGGTGATGACAGGTGGAGGGGTGGCATCATTCTGACAACTGGGGTGAGTGTAATGACATGGGACACCAGTGATGTTGACAGGTGGAGGGGTGGCACCATTCTGACAACTGGGGCGAGTGTAATGATGAGGGACACCAGTGGTGATGACAGGTGGAGGGGTGGCACCATTCTGACAACTGGGGTGAGTGTAACGACATGGGACACCAGCGGTGATGATAGGTGGAGGGGTGGCATCATTCTGACAACTGGGGTGAGTGTAACGACATGGGACACCAGCGGTGATGACAGGTGGAGGGGTGGCACCATTCTGACAACTGGGGTGAGTGTAACGACATGGGACACCAGCGGTGATGATAGGTGGAGGGGTGGCACCATTCTGACAACTGGGGTGAGTGTAACGACATGGGACACCAGCGGTGATGATACGTGGAGGGATGGCACCATTCTGACAACTGGGGTGAGTGTAACGACATGGGACACCAGCGGTGATGACAGGTGGAGGGGTGGCACCATTCTGACAACTGGGGCGAGTGTAACGACATGGGACACCAGCGGTGATGACAGGTGGAGGGGTGGCACCATTCTGACAACTGGGGTGAGTGTAACGACATGGGACACCAGCGGTGATGATAGGTGGAGGGATGGCACCATTCTGACAACTGGGGTGAGTGTAACGACATGGGACACCAGCGGTGATAACAGGTGGAGGGGTGGCACCATTCTGACAACTGGGGCGAGTGTAATGATGAGGGACACCAGTGATGTTGACAGGTGGAGGGGTGGCACCATTCTGACAACTGGGGTGAGTGTAACGACATGGGACACCAGCAGTGTTGACAGAGGTAAAGGCAGTGAGGGGAAGTGATGGTATATGGATTGTCATGTTGGTCATGTGACAATAGTAACCATGGTGACAATGACAACAGTTGAGGTGATGGAAATGATACGTCAACATTTTAGCAAGAGCTATGATTAATAAAGAGTGCTCTATTCAGGGGTAGTCCTAATGGCAAATAGTGAAGAGTGGCATGACTACATTTACTATATAGACTTCAGTCAATCAAGTAAGCTTGTTTGGAAATCTGGGTTTTGACAGACTGCCACACTGCCAGTCAAAGGCCTACCTGCATTCTTGATCTGACTTGTCTCCCGCAGCGTCTGCTTCTCTGTCATCTTCTGCTGCTGGATGAAAATCTCCCGCTCCTCCCCCACCTGCGAAGGAAAGCAGCCATCTTGGAAAACAACAGCAAGGGATTCCACATGCGGTGTCATAATGGACACAGTCCATGGCCTACTTGTATTCCCAATTGTATTCTGTTGAAAGCTGTGAGATTTTCCAGACTTGATTAAAAATCCTCCACTCCACCAAACACTGAATCTACACACAATCCCACTCAAGACACTCACCACCTATCCAACACCACTGAGTGGACACCAACTGAGTGGACACACCAAGCAGACACCGCCGAGTGGACACCACTCAGTGGTGGGAGGGGAATCCGCTGAGGGGGTGGGACACCGTCGAGGAGGGGGGGGGGAGACACCGTCGAGGAGGGGGGGGGGGGGGGGGACACCACCGATGGGGGGAAACCATGCTGTGGGGGGATGGGGTGGGCGGGACACCACACACCAAGCAGACACCACTGAGCTGACACCCCCAAGTGGACACCACTGAGCGGACACCCCCAAGTGGACACCACTGAGCGAACACCACCAGGGGGACACAACCAAGCGGACACCCCCAAGTGGATACCACTGAGCGGACACTCCCAAGTGAACACCACTGAGCGAACACCACCAGGGGGACACAACCAAGCGGACACTCCCAAGTGAACACCACTGAGCGAACACCACCAGGGGGACACAACCAAGCGGACACCCCCAAGTGGACACCACTGAGCGGACACCACCAAGGGGACACCACTGAGCCGACACATCAAGGGGACACCACCAAGTGAACACCATTGAGCGGACACCCTCAAGTGGACATGACTAAGGGGACACCACCAAGTGGACACCCCCAAAGAGGACACCACTGAGCGGACACCACCAAGTGGACACGACTGAGGGGACACCACGAAGTGGACACCAATTAGAGGACACCACTGAGCGGACACACAAAGGGGACACCACTGAGTGGACACAAGGGGACACCACTGAGTGGACACCACAAGGGGACACACCAAGGGGACACACCAAGGGGACACCCGAAAGTGGACACCACCAAGGGGACACCACTGAGGACACCACCAAGGGGACACCACTGAGGACATCACCAAGGGGACACCACCAAGGGGACACCACCAAGTGGACACCACCAAGGGGACACCACCAAGGGGACACCACTGAGCGGACACCACCAAGGGGACACCACCAAGGGGACACCACTGAGCGGACACACCAAGTGGACACCACTGAGCGGACACACCAAGTGGACACCACCAAGGAGACACCACCAAGGGGACACCACCAAGTGGACACCACTGAGCGGACACCACCAAGGGGACACCACCAAGGGGACACCACCAAGGGGACACCACTGAGCGGACACCACCAAGGGGACACCACCAAGGGGACACCACTGAGCAGACACCACCAAGGGGACACCACTGAGCGGACACACCAAGTGGACACCACTGAGCGGACACACCAAGTGGACACCACCAAGGAGACACCACCAAGGGGACATCACCAAGGGGACATCACTGAGTGGACACACCAAGGGGACACCACTGAGCAGATACCACCAAGCGGACACCCCCGAGCAGACACCACTGAGTGGACACCACTGCAAGCACCCAAGGCTTGAGTGACGGGAGCTAATTAGGGCAAGCTGCTGCCTGCCAGTGCAGCTGGAGCCAGGCAGGGAAGCAAATCCCATGCAGCATCTCGGATCCCTCCACATCTCCACAAAACTTCCCCAAAATATAATCATTTTGCCTTTGGAAAAAACACACTCATTTGTACAATCCAACAACTAAGGGAGCCTACCAAGTCACTCTTGTTGACAAACTGATATGCAATAAAACATTATGAAAAAATGTTTCCATCCTCTAGTCTTGATTTAGAATGGGGAACTCCCGACTTGGGATTTCTGTGCTGCTCTGCCTGTGCTGGCCAGTCCTGCACTGGGATGACAAGCATGACCCTGTCATCAGCGCCAACACAAGTGCACGCACCATAAGCGGACATCAGAACAGAGACCCGGACATTGGAGGAGAGGCCTGGACACAGCGCTCTGGAAAGAATGCACACACACCATGCCTGCAGCACCAGCCACACACCTGAAGCAGCGCTCGCTGCATGTAGCGCTCCTGCACATCCTCTGGGATGTCCACGTTCATCAGGTACACCTGCTGCACATCGGCGTGGTACGCCTCGTCACAGGCGCCACGGGGCCGACACAGCACGCACACTGAGGCGTTGCTGCAACGGTTGGGGCAGCAGGTCTGGCAGCAATCTCCTGCAGACAGACAAACAGGGTGAACAAATGAAGACCAGTTCCAGGGGAGGTGGAGGAATGAAGATGCATGGGTGATAGAGAATGGAGGAATGAAGCAGAAAACTTACACTGGAGATAAGGACACATTTGGTCACATATCATCAGTCCTGCTAGGTTGAGTACAGCAGCCAGTCAAGTAAGTATGTAACACAGTGAGACATTTCCTGAGAGCCGTGCACAGTCCTGCTAGGTAGAGTACAGCAGCCAGTCAAGTAAGGACGTAGCACAGTGAGACATTTCC